>CM034351.1:108015617-108315466 GCA_019925275.1 Mytilus edulis
ATTTATCATCAAATACGTGATTTACTGATGTTAAAAAAATGTTCATGAATTAGACATTTATGACTTCAAAAATATGACTGAAAAACAGAATGAAAAAGGCAGTCCCGCATCCACATGTAACCAATAAAAAGTTCAAACGAAAAGTCCCGTATCAAATGGTTAAATCAAATGTTCAAACACATAAAACGAATGAACAATTAAACTGTCATATTCCAAAATAGGTACATGGTGAGTGGGAAAAAGAAAACACAAATTTATCACATTTGAGTGTATATACCAGCGTTTTATTTTCATATCATTTAACAAAAATATATATAAAGCAAACACTCAAGTCTAATAAAGCCTATATAATACTATTATAATACATGTGGACTTGTTTGCATAAAAAAACGCTTAAAAACTACGTATGAATTAAAATAGGGGGTTCATAAAAAGCTAGTGGAACATTTTGAATATCATCCCTCAACGAAAAGGAATGCCTTGCAAAAAACAAAGACAAAACGACAATTAGGTAAATAAGACACTACATAAAACTTTTCTGTAGTAAATTTATTCCGCTTTTTTTCCAAAATCACTCTTTTAAATTTATAATATAGCTATATTCGGTGATCATATATAAGAATCATACAATGTTTTTATATGCAAGGTATTAACTAATATCGCAATAGATTATACATGTAAATGCCCTGAACACATCAGTCATTTATCGATGAAACACAAACTTATAATATTTTAAAGACAGAAACCATATGGCCGACATATTTTGTAAAACCTATCAATGATTATATATCCTTTACATCTTTATATAATAACGATAACATCTCATCCAAAAATAAATATTATTTCAGTAGAATAAGAAGACTTTTTATGTCTTGACTTTTACGCTAACAATTATTGTTATATCAATTTCATACGGTAAAATTACATCTATGTTAAATTCGACGTTTGACAGATAAAATATTCATTTATCGTCCAGAATGGTTTAACAAAAATGCAAAACATTTATTATAATAGCAATACAATATACAGATGTGTTTTAACTTGATAAAAAAAATGCGAATGTCTGATATAAAATTCGAATGCATGAATAACATAGATTTGTTTTTAATAAAAGAAAGTCGACGGGAATACAAACATATTCATAAAAGTTTAAAGTACCAAATACTGAGTGATATCATAAAAACAAAACTGATAACAAAAGTGAAAACATCCCAAAAACGAAAAACAACACGCTATGATGAGCCACAATTTATGTTTATAAATAAGTGTTGTGGTATGCTGTTAACGTTCCTTTAGCAACAATGTGATTTTGTAAAAACAATGGCGAAGATACTTCGATGTGATAAATATTTATCAGTGTTCAGATTTATTGATAGAAGATTATTTCAGTGCAAATATTTGTTTAAAATACATAAACTCATAAACGGTAGAAATACTGATGAGTGTTTAAATTCATCCCACATACCAACCAATTGAACCTGTTGCATTAAGGTCAATCGTAGAATGGTTAGTGGAAATTACCCATATTTTATCAAATGCCTGCATGTAGATTTATACTTTCAGTATTAATGTTTCTATTTGTGATATGACTGTTTCAATAATTTGACAAATATTTGATATTAATAAACAATTTGAAATGTTTAGCCATACATGGTGTTATAGATCCATTCACATTAAGGACAGGGTTATATGTGAGTTATTTTGATATGAATATTACTCTATAAAATGCATTTTTTATTTATGCTAATAGACGTCGGTTTATCGTTGTGTTTAATAATCTGTGAGAGGTGTTCCTCAAATCCCATTTACATGACTAGTCTAGGAAATCAAATACCAAAACTTGTATACGAGTTGCCGATAATCCCATTAGTGCTAGAAAGCGCTTTTTGCAAGTGTGATTAATCATTACCGTTAAGTCCGGGGTAAACACGATGTTATATTTCAATTTGTGGTATATTATTGTTTTATTGCCATAAAGTGGCAATATCAAATGGCAAAATCAAAAGCTCAAACATATGAAACTAGTGAAAAAACAAACTGTCATATTTCTGACTTAATACATCAGGGTAGGGACATAATAAGAAAAACACTCCGATCGCAAAATTGCTGATAATTGTTTAGAAAATAGTTTTTCATTCTATAATTATTTCAATAGAGGTTGAATTCCAAGTATTTTCCCTTGTGTTCCTTTTTTATGTTTTCCTTGTACTTAACGTGTTGTTAAAACGTCAAAATCTACCAACCCTTACATCATGCACAAGTTTGTTACATTAGAGTTTTTCCATTACGTTTATTCTCATATTATTTTACAAATCAAATATATATAATACCAACACTCTATATCAATAAACACATACACAGATCTATTATAATCCATGTGGACTTATTCGTATAAAACCCGTGAATATATCGGTCATTCATCTACGTATCACAAACTTATATTATGTAAAATACAGAAACCATATGGTCAATACATTTTGTACAATGCCTCAATGTTATTGTCTTGTATATCAGTTTACATCTGTATATGATAACGATAACATCTCAATCATAAATAAATGTTATTTCAGTAGAAAAAGAACATTTTTTATGTCTTGACTTTTACGATAACAATTAATGTAATATCCATTTTATACGGTAAAATTACATTTATGTTAAATTCGATGTTTGACAAATACAAAATGCATTTTATCGTGTAAATAAGTCAACCCAAATGCACAACATTTGGAATAAAACAATACAATATACAGATTTGTTTAAATTGGATTTACTAAAAACGACTGTCTGATACGAAATTGAATGGCATAAGATTATTCCACAACATATACTTGTTTTAGAACATAAACTCAGAAACGGTAGAAATACCGAGAAGTGTTAAAATTCATCACAAATACCGACCAATTTATAAACTCGTTGAATTAAGTTCAATCGTAGAACAGTTGGTAGAAGTTTTATCAAATGCCTGCTTGTGGATTTATACTTCCAGTATTAATGTCTCTATTTGTGATATGATTTTGCAAAGGATTTGACACATATTTAATATATAAAAACTAGATTCATAAAATGTGTACGGACTATCCAATTCATAACTAATATTGTGTAAATAATAGATTTAACTGAAATTCACAAAAAGTTGCCAAAGAACTATTCATATTGAGGACAGGGTTACATGTGAGTAGCTATGCTATGAAGATTACTTTAGAAAATGCATTTTTTTGGTTGGGTTAATGGACGTTTATTGTCGGATTTAATAAACTAAAAGTGAGACGTTATCCGTAAATTCCATAGAAATTACCAATCAAAGGAATAGAATATCAGAACTTTTATACGAGTTGCTGAGTATCCCATTAATTCTAGAATGCGCTTATCGCTTGAGTGAATTATCAGCAGCGTTAAAATGGGGTTGACAGAATGTTGTATTTCTATTTTGGATTAGATATATTTTATTCATTGCCTTAAATGTTAATCAAAAAAGAACATACAAGTAACAGTATCTTTTTAATAACGTCCTAAGTACTTTTCGAATTGTTGTATGATGTCATAGGAGTGGCATTATTGGTTTTATATTACTCAGATATCAGAGTTCTCCACAGCAACCAATTAAACAAATTTGTATGATCTGAAAAACCTGAATTATTCACCGAGATTAAATCGTCTGGATATCCGCAGCAATTACAAATTTTATCTTTTAAATGGTGTTTTGTTTTTATTTTAAGCGTGTCAGGGGTTTCACTTTGAAAATTAACATTATAAATTACCAATACAAGTTATGGTAACACAAGATGAAAAGAAATACAGACATACATGTATATTCAAAAAGGATAAGACACTTACACTTTAAAAATAAAACACTAGATTATATCAAATAACGGAACGAATGGAAAACTTATTTCATATTCCTATATCTATAAACGGCCATTATGGTGAGCTGATTCTCATGTTAAAGACAGCTGAACATTACATTGTACTTGTATGACAGTTGTTACATGTTTCGTTTCATTTACTAAACTTTGAGAGAAACCCGAACAGTCACAAACATTTAATATTATAAGAATTGGAATCCATCAGCCAAATCTTCGTAAACATAAATCACAACTGGTTAAAACTTTAAAATAATGTAGTTGATTGAACATTTGACAAAGAACCCAACAGAAAACCTTGCGTTGTGTATAGCACATACAGGTTATAGTCAGAACCTTCTCCGTGAATTACAAGTTAACAAAATACAAATCAGAGTAAACGAAATAAAAAAACACTGCCAAAACCATTTGCACTCGAATCTTAATTCTGTAGCAAAAGAGGGACGAAAGATACCAAAGGGACAGTCAAACTCATAAATCTAAAACAAACTGACAACGCCATGGCTAAAAATGAAAAAGACAAACAAACAACAGTACACATGACACAACATAGAAAACTAAAGAATAAACAACACGAACCCACCAAAAAAGTCAAAAACTTGCATCTGGATCCATAAATAACTAGTCACGTCAAGAGTAAAACAACCTTAAGGTACATAATAACAAACAAACACATATAGGAAAAACTGTATTGTTAATAAAAAAACGTGTATCGCCTAGAATGTTTCGCTCAAGACCATAGAACATATTTCTATAGGGTCTTAGTACTTTTCTATGATCTTTTAGAGAAAAAGAACGAGAGGTTCATTTAAAAAATCCTTAGTCATTAATTGTTCACCGAGACAATAATAAAAACCTCTAGGTAGCAACTGTTGAATATCATATTGGTTGAGCAATGTATAATTCATTTTCAGATGAAGTTGGTGTATTGCTTTTAGTCGAGAAAACTTTTTATTTCAAAATCGAAATCGTTTCGTTGGTCAAATATTATAGTATTAAGAAAATTACTGTGGTTAAATTCGATGCGATTTTCTAAAAACATGACGGAAGACCTGTGTAGGAGGGTACATTAAAGGGACTCGATAGTATAAGTTTGAATAATTTTTTTAAAGGACATCACGATTATAACTCTATTTGAACTTATATGATTTAATTTCGTCGAGCATCTTGTTTGTTACAGAAGCAAGTCGTTTTGTACCTTGACTTACTCGTAGCGACAATTCCTAAATCGGACCCAACATTTTCCATTTCGTACACAAGATAGAAACATCCTATCGTAGAAATTTTATAAAGACCGATCATTGATTTGATTATGAATCACCTGGAAACTTTGATAGGTATAATCACACGTTGTTTTTATGCAGGATTTAACCTTTACTAATTTGTTGCCTCTCAAAATGTTTGATATACATCATTTTTAATGTGTACTACATATTTTATAAAAGAATTAATCTGTAAAAAAACAATGCACATATTAGATACATTTACTTAGGTTCATCTACACCTTACGATAATCAATTGAATATATATCAATATAAAGGCTGGCTAGTGCTTAAATGAACTCCAACTTAAATGGTCATAGAGTAGATTTGCATAGTTGGTTCCTATTGGAATGCTTAAAACCTGCTTGTAATTTTGCCCCCAAATTAAAAAGGTGTGTTTTACTGCGAAACTGAATACTTGCTCTGCGATGTATGTAGCATGTTATAATTCCGGGCTTTTTGTTCTATAAATACACCAACTTATATCCCATCACAATTAATTACAGAGTGTAGTATCATTTTATGGAGCAAATGATATACATCTATTTCTTTATGACGGGTTTTTATTTTTTTATGCAGTATGTTGGTGATAAGCGTAGAAATAGAAAATTTAGATTTATTTCAGAGAAAGAGAGATTTAACACAAATCTTTTAAGAAAGCGTTTTTTTTTATCAATAACTTATATAAGTGACTTTTGATAATTTCGTGTACAAGTGTATATATGCATAAAGGCTTTAATAAATCAAAGATATTACAAAGATATTTGGTTTCTTTCCCTTTCTTTTAAAAAACATCATCCTCGTAAAAGATTATCAACTAAATTCCAGACACATTTACATTTTCTTTATGACGCTTCTGGTGAAGGAAAATCACAATTACGGTACAATTAAGCAAACTTTGAGAACAACTTTGGCGAATGTCAGGGCAGACAGTTTCACGCCAAAATATTTCCCATGTCTTTTTTTTCTCGAGAATCCACTGAAGAAAATCGTTTAAAGTTAAACACATTTATTTGCATTATTATTTACAGCAGTGTCAAAATTCAGGATCATTCAGTGTTCCTAGTTTTGGCTTGTTAATGTTTGCACTTTTTGTTGTTAGTAAATTGTTTTGTTTCACATTTAGCAGCTATATTTTCGTTTGAACTATTTAACGTCTTTATGCAGGGACCTATTAAAATCGAATTTTCAAAATGGGCTTTTCTCATTGCTCAAGATCATGTGCATGGTATCCTATTACGGATGTTTTTCAATTAAATTGTAACTCTGATGGATAGTTGTTTCATTTTGAAATCAAACCAAATCCTCTTATTGCTCTATATATTTGAAATACAAGAGACAACAAAACCCCAGCAGAACGAGTAGACGTCTATGTTTATCATACGTGATGAATGTTAGAACTGCAAACTGTAGTATATGTAAGATCACTTATAACACTTATGCACAAAATAATCAAAAACAAATGACAATTCTCTGTAAATAACTAAAATCAGAGAAAAGCTAACCTAGATTATACATTTTCCCACAATATATATATATAAGTGTCTAAGAATGTAACTTTAACACACTAATGAGTGTTATAAAATTAGTTGTTATATTTTATATATTATTCACGCAATATTTCGCTAAACAAATTAGCTTCATCGGGCGTGTGCATCTATCTAGGTGAAATTGGATGCATGACAAAAAATATCTTTGCAGCTTGATGGATACACAAAATTTGTGTAAAAGTTTAACATATTGATTGATGGGGTATATAAACATATTTTTGCCGTTTATTGTACATAACAATTTTTAAATCTAAACAAATAGTTGTTTTAGTTAAATAGAATGAAATTCATGATTTATTCCTTTGGTTTTGGGTAGAACTGTTTTTCATCCCTCTCATTAAGTCCATCAGGTTAAGAGTACAGTAGCTGATGCATCCAGAACCTTTCTCTCTGTTTTCTCCTGTCGGAGTCCCAATTTTGGTTTACCTCAATTATTTGAAAGGTGGTATTATCAAAGGTATGTCCTGTTCTTAAGAGGTGTCTCGTAATTGGACAGTTATATATATATATACAACTCCTCTAAACATCAACCTAACAATGTTAGATCTATAAATTTGCTTTTGCAAATTTTGGTTCTTCCCTCGCCGGGATTCGAACCCATGCTACTGAGATATCGTGACACCAAATCGCCTGCACTGTAGCCGTCCTGTTAGACCACACGACCTCCTGGGCTTCATAAAATTCAGCTTTTTCTGGCGGGGTGTTACCTTTCCTCGTCATTTTTAATCTAGCGTCGTACTACAGTACATGCTATATAAGGCATAAGATGTTATTCTTACAGATCAGCTAAATTATCTATAGTAAAGGATCCTATATATATGCAAACATGATAACATACACAATCAAATCTTCAATTTTTCATGTCTAGATACCATTTTCAGAACATATTGGTAATATGATCATGTTCAGGTAATATTTATCTTTAAGACACAATGCTTAAGTTTCAGTGAAAGGTAATTCTAGGCATAAATGTATTACCTGCGTAAAATCGTTATTAAAACAGATTAAAACGCAAGTTCTTTAGAATATTTAATGTAGTTAACTTAGATAACCTACTTCTACTATTGTCCATTATTTATATATTTCTAGCTCACCCTCCAACTAATGAAATTACATAGATGAAAATGTCAAACATTTTTCATAATTTCTTTGGTATTGACGTAATAGAAATTCAAAGACCTTTTTCTGAAAACATATGCATATAAATTGTAATTATCTGTTAACTGTCAAGTGCATACTTTGTGTTGTGTTAAATGCCAAGAAAAACGTTTAAATTAATTATCTCTTATTTAATCAATTTTCAATTTCGCTTTACAATATAAAGACACAGTGTGAAGCAGATCATATTGTATTTTAAGTATCCTTACATATAGATCAAAGGGGGAAATTCGAATAAAATATTCATTATTTGTTAATCTTATTCTGAATGCCATCGTAATATTGAAGAATAATGTTAAAAGGAACTAACTTCTTTTTCGTTTTCCATTAGAAATGAAACTATAAATATCGTCTAAAATATTTCAAATAGACATCATAATTGGCGTCTCTTTATTGATAATCAAATTTCGGCACAACTGTTTTAATTGTTTTAATAAAGATTTGGTTTTTTTTAAAAGGTTAATTCCTGTATCCGCAGACGATCAACATGGTAAAAATAGAAGATAATCTTATATATCTAAAAAAATCAATGTTTAACAACCACGAACTTATACTTAATAGTTTCAAATGATCTCTGTTCCCCATTGTTTAATTGCTGATAGACCAGTTGTTATTACTCTTGGGAAGTCGTATCGTGGGTAGCTGTTGGCAGAGTCGACATATTCATGTATATTAATCTTATCTATAAGGGTACGTACTAGAGGTCGGTCATTTACAAACGTATCAATCGTATTGTATACGTTGACGTATCCGCATCTGCAGATATAAATTTATAAAAAAAATATTATTGATCCCGAGCTCATTATAAGATCATGTTTCATTTTTATAAAACGAAATAATTGGAATCTCTTCGAAACAATCAAACATACACTTTCACATTATTTGTGATAGTGTTGTTCTGTAAAAAATAAGGGGTGCTATCAACTTCTTTTACATGCCCTTAAAGATGAGTCAATCCAGGGCTGGTACACGAAAATCGTACACAATTCTTTAATAATTTAGTTAAAAATTAATTAAGATCTTACACCAATAAATACCCAAACAAATCAAATGTACTACAGTAACTTATATGTAAGGAACTTTGAATATTGTTCATTTGCGATTTTATCATAAAAGATAATAGAAAAGTACTGAGTATCACTCTATTTCAATACATTTGGTTCTAGTGAGCACAAGTTCATGTATACACAAACAAACGATTTTACCGTATTCACTCCTATCATGCCTGTAAACTGTTCCAACTATCCGGAATATCTTTAAAAGTCGGGTTACATGCTCCACAAAAAGCTCGATATTTTCTAATTGTTTTGTAAATTTCTGCATTAGAAATTAATCAGTCGCACATTTGAATTATTGAAAGTACATACAATTAAAGCTCGTGATCACATACTGTTTTTTTGGTACATCTGCAGATGCGGATACGTCAACGTATATGATATGGTTGGTACGTCTTTAAATGACCGACTACTATAAACTTTCCAGTAGAGTGGTGGAAAATACAGTTATAGATTTTCAACCAAAAATTGTCGATATACAAATAAAACTTTGTTTAGCCTTTTAACAGAAAAGCATCTACTGAAATATTGTAAATTAAAGTAAATTTCCACTAATTATTAAATCATTTTCTTAAACTTAAAATCGACCAGTACAGAAATCATGTTCATATCTATATATAATTGTTAAAGGTCGTACTTGACTTACAATTTTCAACCTTTTGAACATTGTGACTTTGATGGAGAGTTGTCTCATTGACTTCTTATGCATGTATATCCTTTGTTTGGATTTGATTTGTATTTTCGTTGTCTTGTTTGATATTATCGAGTTCCGATTTCGTCAGGTGCAAAGGATTGAGTATACAGTTCGATATTATTTCTAAATAAGTTGTTTTATCATTGTTTTAAATCAAAAGTAATGATTATACTGTTACGACAATGACCTTTAAGAAACTGTATAAGTAAACATGAATCGACTAAGTGTTTTAGCTCTGGAACCAATGCAATATCATTGTTAAACTCTCAAATCATGGTGCAATTTGTTCTTTGTTTTCAGTTTTCTACGGAATCAGCGAATTTTACAAACGAATGTATGTGAACAAGTAAGAATGTAGCGAAGGTTTAATGCGTTCCCGTTTAGTTTGTTATCCGATTTGTTTGTCATGATTATGAGTTTTGAACAGCGGTATACTCTGTTGCCTTTATTAGATATTTTGTTTTGACAAGATCCTTAACATAGTTGTTCCTCTACATAAACGTTCCACGGAGAGCTGAGGTTTTCAGAATTATTGAATTCAAATAAAAATATTAAAATATAGATATTCTTTTGTGTCAAGTTATCTTGCTACAATAGGAATTGCTAAATACAGAGGGTGAGTTTTTTAACCGCAATTAAACTGGTTTACGGAATCCTGTGTATAAAGCCTATGGATACGCATGATATTTACTTCTTTTTTTGTTTCAATTTATACTGATATCCTCACCTATAAAGATGTAAAAAAAGAAGAAGAGATTCGAAAATTAAAGTATTAAATATGAATAAAAATTGCAAAATGTGTAAGCGATAGTCAAGAATTATTAAACGGGTTAAAAATTGTCCAATATTTAGACGTAAATAGACCACATTAAAGATATGAAAAACTGAAAACAACCTCAAATTACGGAATCGGCTTTTACTACTTCTTTGTATTCCCTATTGATCTCGTGACATACATACATGGTCTGTGGTATCATGTAAATCACTCTTTAGGTTACCAACAATGGCCTTAACGGACTTTGAATAGGACGGATATAATGGCATATATGCTCTTTTGTAGCTCATTCGGCTGAACTTTTATTAGACCGAAAACGTAGAAATGTATTTGTTTTCTGATTTATGATGATTGGTTTATTGTCATAAAGTGTGTTTTTATTCGTCATAATAACAAATATAAACTTACAAAGGAAGATAGGATCGGTCTCATCTTTGTCAATAGAAACATGAAATATTGTTTATATGATGAAACAGTTTTTTTCATTAAGAAATAGCTGTGTACTTGTATAATCAGATTGCTACTTAAATTGGTACACATGCTTATATATTTACATCTATAACATGTATAAGCACACCAGTTATTACATGTTTAACTCAAAATACTGCTACTTCGTGAACTCAATCATGAACGGTACTTGGACCTATATTCTGCTTTTACGACTTGTGATTTGGATAGATAGTGGTCCTGCATACCACATCTCCTTATATCTAACAACTGGAAACCACCTACCCCGATATAAACTAGGAATGCCTGTTACATATGGCTAAAAGACGAAAACAAAAACAAGTAAATTAAACAGAGAAAGCAACAACTTAAAAAGCACAATTCCTACTTAATTTCAACGGTTGCATTTCTATTTGAATTGTTTAAAATTACGTCTTATCGTAGTGTTTAATACAATGATGTTTTTGTCATTATCGAAGGTAATTCGATGACCTTGTATGTTCACATTTGTGCACTTTGGTTGTTAAATTATTGAAATGAATTCACATCTTATCAGTCCATGTACCCGTTAATTCGTTAATGTCATATGTTTAATTTCATTGCATTGTTCATTCGTTATAATTTCGATAAATATCAACAGTAATGATACGTGATGGTGATTAAAAAGTAAACTTCAAGAAATGTTTGTTTAGTCTTTGCAACTACCTTACCTCCATTTTTCATGTTAGATAATGGTTTGAACTTTCACAACTGTTCTCTTATGTCCCGAAAATTGTATTTGGACTAATATATCAAAACAATTACAAATGTCTGAAGTCCAAATAGGTTAATGATATACGATATATCTAATCAAGCTCGAATATCAATGGTACAGTCATTAAAACGATAGATGTCAACAGTCGTAGACAGGTTGTCTATCATACAAAATTAAATCAGTATGAGCGTGGCTTCATCAAGACATCAAAAGAGTAAAATTGGTCTTCTATGATATTATTGATTTCTCAAATGATTGATTCATTTGCTTGTGTAAAATGAGGTAAAACATGTGCACAAGACTTAATATCGCACGTCGCTGAAACATATTCAAATTACTGCAACTGTTATTATTCTACCATAAGTCACAAAAATTACATGTAATATCATTAGCCACCTCTGTTAATTAGTATGTGACTAACGTGACACGTATGGCTAGCTATATAACCAAGTGTAACTTTCCTAATTAAATTGTAAATGTTGTTGTTGTAGGTAGGAAACAGCCAAATCCTTTCATAATATGTCATAATTTGTGAAATAGAAAACTTGCGACGACATGTTCATTAAATATAACTATCCAACTAAATTAATTAGAGTTTCAACTGCAGAATAACACATCAACTTCGAGACATTTGCTTTATTTAAACTTGACTACCTGCTGTAATACAATAATATTATCGTTATCGAGTGCTTTATTTAAAACTTGACTACCTGCTGTAATACAATAATATTATCGTTATCAAGTCCATCATTGTAATGATCTCATTCACGATGTATACTAGTACTTTAGGATGCAATACGATTTTCAAGGTAACATTTTCATGACCTTAAACACAAAAAGTCAATATCCAGCTTAGTCTTCATGTTATCATGGTCACAAGCTTCCCAATGCATCTCCTTAACAAATTAATACTGATGTGACAACATGCATTTGCAGAATATACAAAAGCATATAAAAGAACTGTCCAAGGATCAAGTCTTGCTCTGTTTTAAGCATGAGATAGTGAAATTCCCTCTTGTGTTAGTTTTATACATGAACAAAATGTTAAACGTATTTTTAACATAGGTTAACTGCTGTTGCCTTTTTTATTCATCAGCATAGACAATTTTGAATACACATGCTGATTTCATGGTATTACAAAATTGATGAAAATTTTAACAATAAAAAGCTTCGTCCCAAGGGTATTCTTCGTATATTTTTACAAAATTTGATATTTTGTATTAATCAATTTCATGCATATTTTTGCCATGCTAAAAAGACCTACATGGAGGATGCCTTGCGCATGATTTGACACATAAGTCAGAACGTTAATTGTTATATAGACTATTCATTATTTTGATCCTTTAAATAAAACATACAGTTACACATAAACTCTTTGCTTTTATAACACTATAAACTGATTAATATTGATTTCTACTATTTCAGTTTCAGTGGCTGGATTGAAGTGTTTTAACTGTGAGAACCACGTTAACCCTGCCTGTG
Source organism: Mytilus edulis (assembly GCA_019925275.1). Lineage (NCBI taxonomy): Eukaryota > Metazoa > Mollusca > Bivalvia > Mytilida > Mytilidae > Mytilus > Mytilus edulis. Next base: position 108,028,655 of record CM034351.1, read on the forward strand.
GGGTTTATTTTAAGGCATATCAGTTTAAAGCCGATCATTGTCCAGGACCAGATGCAAAATGTGCCTTGCAACGACAACCTGACAAAGGTAGTATGTACAAGTTCACTAAAGCACTGTATTTTTAGAATTGTAGAGTATCGAAGAATTGATATTTTTTCTATTATTTTACGAGCAAATTTATCAGGGTAAAAACGTGATGATTTTATAATATACTAACTACGCCATAAGTAAGCTACAACATTTATGTTACTTATTCCTTTCTTTGAAAAATAGTATGAAATAATAAATTGGTCAATTATGACATGATTTCGTCGCTTACAATTGAAAGATACGCTTCATTTCCTGATATCTGTACTTTTTAGTTATACAATTATACATTATAACGAGTCAACCTTGAAACGATATAAAGCAAAACAGACATTTGCCATAAAAACATTTACAATGGTGTTTTTTTTTTTACCAATTTACCTCATTTCAACCAGTGGTAAAATACACTTTGCATATATCAATAGAAGAATTCAGGTAAAATTTCCCAATCTCGTGTAAGCGAAATTAAAATATCTGTGAAATTAGAATCAAGTGAAGCTATTGAATACCTACAAATCGATAGTCCTTTTTACGAAACACAAGGCATTATCATATTAAATTGCCTTGTTTTGCTTTGCCCTTTTGTTTTGCGAACATAAATCGTAGAAATTTACATTCTAGAGGGACGAATGAATTTACAATTTAAACATCGTTGTGCCATAAATATATGACCATGCATTTATTAAGAAACGGTATACAAATCTGAGAAACTGCAGTAAAGAGGAAAAATTTTAATGCAAATAATGAAAGCAAAATTCACCGATATTACAATAAGGAGAATTGTTTCCGATATGAATACATTTATGCTATAAATCAAGTCTTTTTTAAACAAAAGTAGAAAACACATTTTTTGTACCTTTCAAGAATTTTGACAGTGGTGCTTCTTTAAGTTTACATAACCTTTACCTTCATTGTATATGAAAAAGTGTATAGTATATTACTGTACTTTTTCATATTGTTGCTGGATTTTGAAATTATCTAGAGGCTAAATGAAAAGGGATGAAAAATAAGAAAATCAGAGACAAAGAATCCAATGTGACAATATAATAGTCGAAAAATCAATGAAATCGTCGAGGAATATAATATAACATTACGAACCCAGCAACATAAAATCCAACAGTTCATTAATAGATTAGATGTTTCTGTTGTTGTTTTAACCTTATACTCTACATGTACACGGGTTTTATATAATGTTCAAAACATGATTATATTTTATCTTTATTTGTACTAACAAAGATATCATTGAATATCGAAGCAGAAGCATTTTGTCAATGTTGAAATCTCACTCAAAAAGATGCAAAGCAAGGTTCAATACCAACATTGAGGAAAAAGCATGAACTCGAAAGGGAACAAGACTGTTGCGTCGACATAAAAATCGTGTCCGACTGTGTATGTACACTCTCCATGGTCATCCACACTCGAATTGACAGCATCGGAAATAGAACAAAATATGTAGATTTACGGATCTCACATATCTGTTATCTAGAGTTCTTATGATTTGCATCTTATCGTTCAGCTAAATAGTGATTGTGCCAGAAAAACTTATGAAGTATCAGTTTGATTCTATATTTGTCATAACTCTGTAAGAGAAATCCGTGAGGAAGAATCTGATTCGACCATAAAAAAAAGATGTAGTATAATTGCCAAGGAGACAACCCTTCACAAGAGACCAAAATGGCAAAGAAATTAACAACTATAGGTCATAATAGTGTTCCGCCCTAATCAGAATAATCTGTTTTAGACTCTTGTATGAACATATCATGGAACATGCAACAAATCTCTCAATTTGGTTTTTTGAAAGATTGGACATATATTAAATCTGAAAATCAGACAATCTCTCTTCTTAGATGCATTGAGAATTACTTCATCTGTACATCATTTTGATTTAGTTTCCGATCAAAGGCAAGCTTAAGATGTCGAACATGTAGACCACTTATATGTCCTATACATATTCATAACATACACACTATCCCAAGTCAGGAACATGTTATAACCGTGGTTGTCGTTTATTGAATTGTTTATTGCTATGATGTGGTTCATAAGTGTTATATGAAATGATCGTAAAGGTTCCACGGAACAAAGTGATTCGCCTATCTGTTGTCTGTGGGGAAAAATATTAAACATTTTCCTCTGGATAATATCTTTCAATTGTAAGAAGCTTATGGCAAAGTTTGAAGACTGTATATAATGTTTACTGGAAGAAATTCCATTTATAAGTAATATACGAAAAACAGGAAATAAATATTTACAATTGTTTGTCCTTCTAAATACTATCTTTTGATCATAAACAAGCTTCTGGTCAAGTTTGGTAGAAATCGAGGATAGTTTAAGAAATTATTAAAATTTTAAAAAATATTATCCACAGAGTGAATATTTGAAGACGACGACAAAATTGACGAAGACGACGCCGACGACAGAATGATGGATCACTTTGTCTCGCAAACGTCGCAGGCTCGACAAAAAACGAAAAACGAGAAAAAACTGTAAATCACATTAACAAACGACAACTACTGGACATCAGATTACTGAGAAGGGGCTGTTTAAGATTGATGTTTGGAGTGAGCAAAGGATTTGTGGTGATGACCATACTTTGACCTAAATTGGTTACTTTTTACACATTAGTACTTGGACGGAGAGTTTTGTTATTGACACATACCATATCTTCTTACTTCTATATATTTTTTTTGCGAGGGTATTCGAATTCATTGTTTGTTAATTATATTTATAATTCTTTTTTCAGATGGATGGATAGGGATTGTTCGTATATGTTACCATCCTGGATCTTTACAAGGAATTAATGAAACAAACGGATGCAAAAATTGGACTAATGATGTTATGGGATATACAGCACATTACTGTTTTTGTGATACAGACTACTGTAATTCTTCATTAATCAACTCAGGTGTAGTAAAAGTTATCATGTTTTTAATGTTGATGATATGGATAGTCAGTTGATTGCCCAATGCAAAGGGTATTTATCAGTTACATCTCGGAAATGACATTTTCAACGGATGACAGCAGCACGTTGGTTTAAGAATACCTGGTATTTCATCTAAAACATTGCATTTTCATCCAGATTTGACAGTTTTCTGAAATGCAGTCAGTTTGTATCGTGAACTGATTTTGGTGATACATGTTGATTCAATTGACCATGTCTATCTTTGGATACAATTTTTTTTATCACGTTAATGATATGCTTATTTTAGTCACTGCAAGAATATCTTTCATGTTTAAATATTATGTATCTCATTTGTATTTTCTTGAAACAAAAGGGTATGTTTGAGTGATAAAAAATATATTACACTGATATTCTTATTTATTCATTTAGATTGATTTATTCATGTTATAAACATTATAGTTGGACTGTTATTGTCACATACTTAACTCGGATGGGCAATTCACGCAAAATGCTAATAATTGTAATGGTTTAAATTTTTGGTTTACTACAATAAAGTTGTCATGTGTTCTTCTTTAGAAATTGTTATCTGAAATAAACATATTACTACAATGTCAATGCTCATTAAAGCATTAATGTTTTATAATTTTTCAGATAAGCTCAGCCTAAAGTGTGATTTGTCAATGTAACGAGTGTCTGTATTGTAACTTGATGACTTTTACTGAAATAAATGTCAACTTTGCCATAAGGAGTAAGATGATATAGTATTTGACAAACTTAGATTTAACAATCACTGTTGTTTTCATTTATTATCTATTCAAATAACGCCAAAATTGTAAAACGAATCGCGGATAATTGGGGATCCAGGTGGATATACAAAATTTCCAAGTAAGGAATCGAAAACAAACGACACTGATACATGTATTTAAATCCATCATTTAGACCGTCAAACGCTGAATTATATCATGGATTATGGTTTATGATTGTTCCTTTTAAAATTGTTAAACGATGATGACTGATGTACCCATATTTTGACTATTATATTTATTGTGTCTGTTTATTTAACGCATCAATGTAAAAAATATCGGAAATTGATGAGACTGTCATTAAAGTGAGAGGGTTAGCGCTATAGAACCAGGTTTAATCCACCATTTTCTATATTTGAAAATGCCTGTACCAAGTCAGGAATATGACAGTTCTTTTCATTCGTTTTTGATGCGTTTTGTTATTTGATTTTGCCCTGTGATTATGGACTTTCCCAATTGATCTTCCTCTAAGTTCAGTATTTTTGTGATTTTACTTTTTATCCAATTAAAACATTACTGAAATTCAATGTATATTTATCTTCACGGTTGTGCTTAAACTTGATCGAACTGCACATTCATGATATTTTCTGATAGTAAAAGAAGACAGAGGGTAACTCCAGTGATTATTCAAATCCGATTTAATATGAATAAGAATATGTGATATCATTACCAATGAGGAAATGTGCAAATGACAAAGATGCAAGCAACCATAAACCTTAAGCTTTGAACAGAAAAATGGGCAAAACCCCACATCGTGAAATTAATCAATAAGAAACGCCAACATGCAAAAATGTATAATAAATAACCCAAAAACATAAAATACAGCAATTTCAAGCTCCAGATTTTGCATATTTACATAAAGAATATACTAGGGGTAATCATGTTTGCTAGCGTTATATTCATGTGTTTACTATAATCTAAATAATTTGAATAGGAGAGCTGCTGGATGAATTTTCTTCATTCCGATGCACTTATCACTTGACACTATTGAATAGTTTATGTTATACCACAAGGACCGTAATATAAGCTATAAATCAAGTTGTATCCATTTATTGAAAAAGCTGGTTCAAGTCAGGAATATAACAGTTGTTCACCTTACGTTCCATTGAGTGCTGTAGTCTAATAATCATTTTTTTTTATCAATTTTCTGTACTCCCCCTTTTTACTTTACATTAGAGTTTGGTGTTTTGTTACTACTTATTTGTATCAAAACACGCAGTTTCATTTTATTCTATTCGCAGAATAATTTCAATATGGGAACAAAATATTAACATCAACATACCTATTGCTATATCTGTAATGTGGTGATATAAGAATTGATAATACAAAGAGAAAAAAACAATCACAAATATATATCAGCTATTTATGTAGAACTGTTATTACAATACTATTTTATCTATATTAATGATGGTCAATGTATGCCTGTCTAACCATATACTTGTTTCGTATTTTACTGACAATACATATGTTACATATGCAGCGACAAATCAATAAAGTTACTTTGATAGATATTGTAATGACAAATATATTTTCAAAAGTACCGAGCAGCTTCTTGTCATTTAACAGATTAAGTATTTGCTAGCATTTTTCGTGAAGTTGTTGTTGTTATTGCTGTACCTTTTTTCAAAAAAACATTTACTGCACGCATGAAACACTCCGAACATATAACAGTGAAAATAATTAACCGATTGATTTTAACTTGATGTATTAAATTGTTATGTGACAATCTCATTATTGAAGAGCAGCAAATCTTGGAGTTAATGAGGTTTGTCATCTCTTTTGAATGGATAGAGAGTCATGAAAACACTTTTATTTCCACGACAGTTCACAGCGAATCTCGGTTAATTAAAAACAAGAACCTTTTAACTCTAAGTGTAAATCTGGAAAAGTATAAATTCGATTATCGTAGATCAACAAAATGAAACAATATGGTAGAGAAAAATAATTACCGGATGACGATATGAGGGTGTATATCTATGCGTCCATATGTTCGTTGGATTTGTATAAAGTTGAAAATGAATGGTGCTAGTTCTGTTGACAAAGCGCATGTCTCGCATGCAAGACTGCAATTAAATTGAGGTCTTGATCTTGCATGTCAGTAACTGCCAGTAGTTCTCAGTTAGTGAATGTATCATTCTCATTTTGTTTAGTTTCTGTGGTTACCTATTCTGACATCAGATTCGAACTAATTAAAATCGAGGTTTACTATGCGTATTGTGTTTGTTTTTCCTACTTTGGAAATTTTCACTGAACTAGTACATATTTTTTTTAAGCGGCCGTCTGAATCCTGTCTCCGGGTGCGGGGTTATTCTCGCTGTGTTGAAGACCGATGTTTGCTTTAGTTGGATTGTTGTTTCTTTGACACATTCCGTATTTCCACTCTCAATTTGTTTACAGATGTATAACAAAACTTACTATAAAATATGAATCATTTACAGATTTCCCTTCTTGTACGTTTTTTTTTACGTCTTGTATAAAGTCCATTGTATGCATGAGATGACGACGATGCTAAATGAAATCATAGTTTATATGCAAAGTAATATTTGTTACGAAATGTTCATGCTTTTATTGCATTTTGTTCTAAAAATATTAGCAGGTATATTATCAAGGGAATCACCACAAAAGTGTACGTCGGATTATCAAATTAATGTTGATCTACATAAGTGCTTTGAATGATATTATGTAAGAATTGAAATAAATGGAATATTATAAGATTTATTATAGCTTAATCTGATTAAGCACCATTAACTTAATTGATGATATTCTAAATTCGTTGGCGTTATGAATTATTGATGTTTATACTGATTGATATGACTCCTCCTTAGTCGATATTTAATTTCATGAAAGGAATATCAATGAAACATCAGTATTGCATGCCAACAAAATGCAATGATCAAAAGGACCTGCAATTTCAATAAAATATCTAGTAAACATAAATTAGAATTAAAGGTTATTATTGGAAATAAATTGTTTAACAAAATAATGGATAGAAATGAAAAAGAACCCAAATGGGATAAAGTACATGTGATGTGTTTAATTTTGAAGACTACAATTGCTGGTTAATATATTTCAATCTAAAACGTGACCGTCATTTCACTGTTTCACGACTATGCTCATACAAATGCTTCTTGTCATAGTCAATACCAATAATTCATCAAAGTGGTTAGCGATCTTCACAACTGATCAACCCAACCCTGCAAGTAGCCGTTGTGATAACAGTAAACTAAGTCAATATAGTCATCATACTAAACCACCATTCAAGTACAACATTTCGGCCTTCATTTCCAGTTCACCATGTTTACGATTACAAATTTTGTAATACTCATCAAACGCTTTCGGACACTAAACCGACCGTACAAGGGCTTACCAGCCATTCAAAGTAATAACAAACCATCAGTTAGTTACATCGTTTCATATCACAGTTTAAACTACCTCTAAAGTATATTCTTTTTAAAAGTGCCTCTGTAGCAGATGGCCATTTGGATATAACTGGTAGATACATGCTCCTATGGATTAACCACACACACTTCTCTTTCAAATATAAGTTTTGACAACCTTGCAAATCCTGTCTTTTATTTTATAGAATACTCTTTAAACCAGGAATGTGCAGCATTCTATGTTTTGAGAAGTATGTGTACCTTTTCAAATATTGAACTGGTCATAAATTGGCACTACCTTAGTGTTAATGACTGGCGTGTGATTGTTGTAAATTAATTACCAAATAAATCGAACCCCAAATATTTCTCTCAATTGATATAATCAAACACTCCATCACAATGATTCAAATCATTTATTCTCCTTTTTCAACTTAAAAAAAATCAGCTACTGAAATCAACTCATGGTTTGTCTGGTCTAGTACTGCTAAGTCATTAATGTGTTATTCTCTGTTTGTGGACTTGTCGGTCGACTTTTTATTGTTGCATCGTCGCTGTAAAATAGCATCGTTTCTTTATCTATTCAGATTAGAATGTTTCTTTGATATCAACTGCCTCTTTTTTATATGTTTCATCAAGCTTCGTAATGGAACATTGAAAGCTTTTTTTTAATAACTTTGTGATCAAACATTACAATAAATACACACAATATTATACGAACATACAATTGATAGTAACATGCAAACTAATTTGATTTTCAAACGCAAAGATCTGTGATAATACCATGATTTTTCTCATTAATGGTACGCAATTAAGTCAGGACATTATATTTAGTAATATAATTAATTAATAATCAATACTTGCGATCATCACGCAATCAAAGGTGCCTAATTAAATTTGTCCTTTTGCATTTATGATTAATTTAATTGAGATGAAAAAGATTGATAATCGCTTTGAAGTCTTATTGTATTGATTGATTGTAGATTTGAAATTATAAAACATTATTTCATATGTTGACTACCTTTTGTGTTATCACAAAAATCTTCTAACAACACATCTTAACTGATATTTTAATAAGATAAAGCTGATAATAATATCAGTATTGTTTGACGTAAATATTACATTGAGGTACTCCAAAAGGATATTACGAATTCACCAACATTCCAACTGACTTCATCTTCAGTAAACGACATCTGTAACAAACATAAACTTTTAGCGACTTCTTTACAAGCAGAACCAAATACAATGGAAGTCCTAGCTATGTACTGGTTTCCAAAGCTACACAAAACACCTTACAAATATAGATTTATTTTATCTTCAAGACATTGTTCCACTTCTTCTTAATTGTCTATTCTACTTTCTAGTACATTTGGTAGAAAGACCTGATAATAAATTTATCAAATAAGTCATTTGAAAGAAGTGGAATTAATTACTTTTGGAGTGTCAAAAACTCGTTGCAAGTACTTGATAAATTGCATGCGTTTATTGATGATTTTGAATTTTTTCAAAGTGTCGATTTTTCTACCCTATATACCACTTTGTCCCATATTCTTATTTAGAAAACATTCACTCACCCAATTAAGTGGGCATTTAAAAAGACAGAATGAGAATAAATTTGTTCAAACACTTTTAGATCATTTTTTAGTAGCAACAAACAAAATCACCATGTCAATTGGACATGCTTTGATACTATATCTGCGCTTGAATTTGTACTTGATAATATTAATTTGTGTTCGCTTTGGAGAATCCGTATATCGTCAAGTTATCGAAATTCTAATTGGGACTAACTGTGCAGCACTTATTGTGGACCTGTTTTTGTATTATGATGAGTTATAGTTTATGACTTAAATCAGCAAAGACTCATCGAAATGACATTTGATACAAACATTTAACAGTCAATACTTTTAGATATTTGGATGATATATTGCATTGGTTCTTAATAATTACTACTTCAGTATGTTTACTTACTTAATTTATCCTGTTGCACTTATTTGAATAAAGCCAATACTAATAATGACCACTGTCCTTTCCTTGATCATGATACATATATCATTAACGGGAAGCCTTATGCTAACATTTATGATAAAAGAGATGTTTTTTCATATCCTATTGCTAGTTATCCATTGTTAGATTGTGCGTTCGGTTGTCACCATCTTATGGTGTTTATATGTCTCAACTTGTACGATTCGCTCGTGTATGTAAAAATGCATTAGATTTTAGCAGGAGAAATTAATGTATTACTGAACAATTATTACACCAGGGTTTTCGATATCACAAACTAGTAAAAACATTTACTTAGATCATTTACTAAAAATTCCAAAGATCTTTTTGAGTACATAAAATCTAACTCGCTTTCATCTTGTAATAATATTAAAACATGAGGTTGTTCTACTCTTTACACAAGTATTCCACATTCCAAAATAAAAGACAAATTGAAAGAGTTGGTATTGCTTTGCTTAAAAAAAAATAATGGACAACGGAGATACTAGTATCTTGTCTATGTGAATGTTTAGAAGAAAAGTCCAAGCACAAGAAAAGCCCAAAAAAGTTTAAACAGTTATGTCCCAACGAAAGTTGTTCATTAATGCACAAGTCATGTGGACAAATATATGGCTTGCCTTTAAACAGAAATAAAAAAAAAAACTAGTATATCGGTACAACTAAATGTGACTAATGACCAGAACTCTGAATATCATTTATGGAAAGATATACCAACATTATTTAATCATTATTATCAAAATTTGAGAGCGATACTTTGTGTGTAGGGAACTTTGATAGTGACTCTTGATAGATGGTCATGGTATACCAGTTGAATTGGATTATATCTATGTTTAAAAATAATTCATTGAACATCTTCTGTCAAATTCCTTTACATGCCAAATTCATTTAATTTTCGCCAACCTGCTTGGTGGTGAGTGTATATTTCGACCTCATGAATAGATTACCTTAGTTGTATTTGGCAAAACATTTTGTTTTGGTCCTCAATGCTATTCAAATTTATAATTTATTTGGGCTTTTAAACATGTTTTGATTCAAGCGTCACTGATGAGTCTTCAGCAGACGAAAAGCGTGTCCGGCGTAAATGTAAAATTTTAATCATGGTATCTATGATGACTTATTTACAACCACTGGGTCAATGCCACTGCTGGTGGAGATGTATTTCCCCGAGGGTATCACATTCCCAGTAGTCAGCCATTCTGTGTTGACGAGAGTTTATCATTGATATGTTTATAAATATAAGTTAACTGTTAACAAAACCTTTTTTAATTACCAAGGCTTTTCTACCTCAGGAATAGATTACCTTAGCTGTATTTGGCAAAACTTTTAGGAATTTTTGGTCCTCAATGCTCTTCAACTTCATACTTTATTTGGCCTTTTAAACATTTTTGATTCGTTCCTCACTGATGAGTCTTTAACATATATATCAAATTTTAATCCTGGTATCGATGATGAGTTTATTTAATTATAGTATTTCTTGTCATTGTCTTTATTAATCCAGTTTTTCATATAAATATAATCTGTGTGATTATTGTCTATGACTATGTGTAGTAAAAAAAGCCAGGAGACATGATATATGATCGAAATGGACAACTACAATATTCCCCAAATATCAAATGCAAATTTTAAAAACTTGTAGTCTACACGTACACTTGATTAATGTATAGTATGTCATTCTTAATCATCAAACACATACATGTACAGCATAGTCGATAAAATTTCATATTAAACCAACAGCCCATACATTAAATCAGTTTTTATACCTAAAGTTAAGACATAAGAGACAGGAGGTGTGGTATGACTGCTATAATTAGCTAAATGAGACAGCTGTTCACGAAAGTTTATAGGAAGTGGATGTAAGCAATTAAACAGTCTATCCTTATTTCTTACCATGAGAGACAAAGTTGAAGATCGGACGGTGAAAAAGTTTTTTTTTTATTTCTGTGCCAGTTTTCGGTCTCTTGTAGAGAGTTGTCTTATTTGCAACCATACACAATTACTCGCGTTTGTGAAATAACCCAATTAATTTTTGAACCCGCGAATATTATTCACGTGTAAAATTAGAGTTTTTTCTTCTTTTGTATAAAATCAAACAAAATTGAGAATGGAAGTGGAGAATGCCAAAGAGACAAAAACCCGACTAAAAAGCAGCCAACAACCGAAGTCTACAATTGGTCTTCAACGGAGTTAAACATTTTTTAATATAAGTAGGTTTTAATAATGCCATAATATTCATAATATAATGAATAAAGGCAACAGCAGTATACTGATGTTCAAAACTCATAAATCGATAGACAAAAACAAATCCGGATTATAAACCAAAACCGAGGGAAACTCATTTAAAAATACAAGAAAATGACCACACAACATTAGAATAAAACAACCACAGAGACCAACTAAGCATTAGACAAAATCCGATGCGAATAACAAATATAACATGATATCAAAACTAAATACATGAATGAGTGACACAAATAATCACCTGAAATAGCGGACAGTTACACGGATCATATAAAATTCCGCATCCGGAGTTGGTCTTCAGCTCTCCCTAAAATAGTTGTGTACTAGTTCAATGAAAATGTATGCTCTTTTTTGGACGCAAACATCGTGGGGATGATTTATAATCATGTTTATGTCAACAACATAACGTTGACATAACACAGTTTATTAACACAGTGAAATCTAGAAGTATCATTGCAGTTTTTATCAAAATGTACTTTTATTCTTTTTATAACTGCATTTGACAAAAAAAGGCAAACTCATTATTTTGACAGGATGCTAGTTATCTGAAGATAATAGATGATATCTGAATAATCTTAATGATTTGCAATCAGTAGATATTGTTTCATTTCATTTGTATTCATTGAATTGTAACACAATCTTCTGAGCTGTATTTTCTATTTATGACAATGATTATAAAGTATTACGGAAATGAGTATGATGAGTTTTTAAATGGGTACTTTCATTTTATTAACATGATCCAAATATGTAACCTTTTAGTATGTTTGATTTATAAACCATTATCATGGAAATATTCCTATAAACTGTTTAACTCATTTGATTACTTAATTACATATGTTTTAAACAATTAAACGACATTCGTTTTTCTTTATGTCAATAGAGCATTATCTCCTTATTTTAACTGTAAGCAATATTTTTGCGTTGTGTTGCACTATCTATAACACTCAGCATCCACCTTTCAGTGAACAAATATCATCTCTGTTTATGTATTACAGCTTATTCAATAAAGTGTATTTAAACTTGTATTTAATTACAATTTTATTTTAATTCTGATATTGTGTCGATGTTTAACGCAGCATGTTTATATTTGGACGGTGAACACAACTGTAATATTGAGTTCATTATGAGGTTTAACAACGACTTCTGTGGCACATATTAGAAATCAGAAGAAAATATATTTGCTCATCAGATTGGTACGAAAGTAACACAAATACAAACGAAAGTCTAGCAATATGACAAAAAAAGGGGGGGGGGGGGGTCAATCAAAACCAATCAAAAAACCATATTAACCAAAGAAACAAATAGAAACTAACTGTGATATGCTTGCCTTAGAACAACTTTAAATGATTTTGGGCTATAGATCTCGTGCAAATGAACATGTTTTAGTAAAGCAGGATTTCAAAAAAGTCTTTTAAAAGTTGTTTGTTACTGTAGAAAATATATGGTTAACAGCAAACAATTAACATGATGATTCCAATTACCGCAGTTGCTGGTTATGAAATGTAAACATATACTTTAATTCCTAATACGCAGTAAATTACATATGTTTATATTAAAATTACAGCTTCCTTATCATATTTACAGTTGACTGCAACAACTTGTTCTTTTACAGATACACATTTTTTCGAAACACATTTCTATTAAGTTAGCTGGAGCTTAAAGTCATCATTAATTTTTTAAAGATCAACCCCAGTTGTTGGTGGGGTTCATGTTGAGTAGTCTTTAGTTTTCTATGTTGTTTCTTGTGTAATATACAGTGCTTCTGAAATGTTTCTTAATTTGTACTTTCGGGATGAACTCTCTCTACCACAATTATGATAAATAAAGATGTATAAGCCAAAAGTCGAAATCTGGATATGTTTATGCATATCTGTAATCTGAGTCTATGTTAACTGTGTTGGTAGTTTTGTAATACACATTGTGGGTACTATATTTTTCAATGTAACACTGCTTCTGTAGATACATATTGTTATACTACAATCATTCGAAACGCGGAATTGAATTGATTTCAAGGATAACAAAACGATTGTCTATTCTGATGAAACTTCACATATCATACTAATCTTGTTATTTTTGTAGTATAATTGTCACATTTGATAATATTCTGACAATGTTTTAAATAGTTTTGTTAGTTTTTATATCAGTATTTTTGAACATCCTTGACGCTTTTCTAAATTCATATTTATCATGACTAGGCGGATTCCAACACAAGACAGTGCTTGTCAAGATTTGCATGATTATTGAATACTTCAGGGAGTTTAATAGAAAAGGCTATCATCATAAGGGCATCTAACGTTTTTCAAAATCATCATTTAAAATTCCAAGTAAAAAAAATCTTTAAAAGATGGACGAAAGATACCACAGGGACAGTCAAATTCATGGATCGAAAATAAACTGACTAAAACCATGGCTAAAAAATAAAAAGACAAACAGACGAATGATAGTACACAAAATGAAAGTAAATACCATATGATAGTCTTGTAATTGGTCTGAAACGGAAACAAAACCGGGATATTTGAACTGGAACTGGTAAATTATGGTATATCTGATAAATGTTGCCGGAGTTCTTAACGTGTCGAGATCGTAACACTCTTTCTACTTTTCATTAAAATATATTTATTTATAGTGGACTGGGAAATAAGGTATTGAAACTGATATTAATCCATTACACTTTTGACATCGGATGTAATATTTTCATTTTGACTGGAGGTGTTAACTTATTTGTATATTTCCCACAGCCAAAACACATCCTCCACTGTGGCAAGTATTTACGTCCATTTGAAAGAAGACAAAAAAATAAACATATTCCGTACCCCAAGTCACCTTCTGGGTGATATATCTCTTTGTCATAACTGTCTTTTTGATAATGGAAGGTTTAATTTCTACGGTTGTTGGTCAGTAGAGCCAAAGTTTTTTTTTCTATAATCACAAATTCGTGTATCTTAAATTGGAGCAATACTGAATTGTTTAAGCTGTGTTTTTTCCTAAATTTAAATTTTGCAAAGTTCTTTTTGGGAATCATGATAGCAGCAAGTTAAATGCTTTGAGTTACTTAAATGCAAGAGTTGTAACCCCCTATGAAAGTTTCTACCCCTTCGGTATCATAGGGGGTCACCACGTGACGGCGTGAAACCAATTACAACGTGATAATGTACCCGTGGTGCGATAATGTATGATATTGTTTATTAATATTGTGATCTTCCGTTCAGTACGTAAATCAAAACATAAATATAAATCAATTGCTTTAAAAAAGCAATTGTAAACGGTCTTTCCCCCCCTTAGAAACATGATTGTTTGTTATGTGTGTGTGTGTGTGTGTGTGTATGTGTGTGTGTGTGTGTTTGTTTGTTTGTTTGTTTGTTTGTTTGTTTGTTTGTTTCTGTAAGGGGTCTATATTATTCCGGGGAAGTTTCATGTTTAGTTTGGAAAGTTTTTATTTTATTTTAGGTACAGCGCGCGCGCCAGATTGAGGAGACATCACGTGACTTGGGTTTATAATAACGAAAACTTAGTCTTTTTATTTCTCTTTAGGTCGGGATATTGAACAGACAACATGTATAGAGACGGAATGTACACAATGTAATTTCTTTTGTCATTGTAGGAAATTGACATTTTGATCACAGTTCACCAGCAGTGCATGTTTTGGATTTAATTTATTCGGTGTAACTTTAAAACACATTTAAGGATTATTTTCTGATAATGTACATTTTTCAGCACCAGTTTGTAACACAGATAAGTATTTCAATCTAGGAGCGGACAATTTTATTGTAGCATTTCACTGAGATTTACGGACCTAGCAAGCAATTTTTACGGCATTGCAATTTTTGTTCTCTAGGAAAAGTCATGAGAGATATCTACACCACGTTGTTTTATGACCCTTAAGTACATGTATGCCCTGCTGACTGCAAATTTTGGGGTCGATTGGACTTGTAGTTTCCGAGTTTAACTGATAACAAACATGTGGAATTTTTTTTTCAGAAGAGATGTAAGAACAATATTAAAAACCAATTGTTCAGAGAACAATTGAAGGTCTTTCCACCAGTAAATATCTATTTTGATATTAAAATATTAAAAATCAGTCTAAAATGTCAGTTCCTATAGCTTTATGATGTATAGATATGAATTTTAAGCAAAGGTCATAATCTAGAACGTCAAATTTACCTATGACCTTGACCTCAATTTCAAGGTCACTAACTGAGGATCTTAAATCAAAAGACCCTAGGTCTCTAATATGTATGGTTAATAAGTTATATCACTTTACGCATAATTTTAGATATGATAGGGGCTAAAACTCCAATTTATTGATTACGCACCCTTTCAACCAAAATTATTAAGTGACGACATGTCGCAACTATTAATTTAGTAAAAATAATTTGTCGATATCTTATAAGGTTAATGAAAATGAGTGAAAATAAGCCAAAATCAAAATTTAGAATATAACCTTGACCTTTGACCTTGACCTAATTTTCATTTTGGTGGACCAAGGATCTCATATGAAAAGACCCTAGGTCTCTATCACTTATGGTTTTCCAGTTTAAAATACATTTCAAAATTTCAAATACAAAAGGGGAAATAACTCTCATATGGAATCTCGATACGGCTTCGGTCAAAATAAAACAGAACATCCTGAAGATATAACGAGCAATTTGGAAAAATAAATTTGTCGGTTTCTTAAACGGTTGCGAAGCCTTAGAGATAACAAGAAAAACAGTGTTCGGGGAGATAACTCTTATATGGGAAGGTATTCGGTCAAGCAGAGTTGGTTTCAAAAGCGTATAAACTGTTCGATATCATATTCCAAATATCTAAGTGACATCTTGCGAAACATAAAAACAGCGAAGGAAAAAAATTAGGCGTAAGAAAAAAAAATAATAATCAGAAGAAATCCAATAGGTCTTTCCACGGAAAAGTGGAAAGACCTAATTAGAAATAGCATCAATTAATTTGCTGAATTTGCGTTCAATTAATACAAACGATGCTGCAGTATAATATTGTATATTAAAACTTTGAGTTTGCCTGTGTTTTGAAAATCCCTGTACTGTATTGAAAGTCAGGTAATGGATGTTTTCTGTATTTTTTTTGTATATATATATATATATATATATATATATATATATATATATATATATATATATAATATATATATATATAACTTCCTTAATTTCTTGTTATCATCATTATTTTGAGAGTTATTAAATAAAGGTTTGTGAAGGGTTACAATATATTCGTAGCATATTTCTTTATACTTTGTTTTTCTGTTCCCCTTAAAAAAACATAAAATATGTTTATATATAAACTTAGTTCAACCCCACCACATTATATAAGAAGAGAAAAAGACGAAATATCTGTAATAGTTTTTGTGTATTTAACAATGTGTTATTCGTTTTTGACTTATTATATTTAATAAAATTACAGACTGTGCAAAGCGGCTAATGACTTGTTTAGACTTTGAAACGAATACACATTGTATTCTTTGCTGGTTAATTTAAGCCAATGTGTGATTATCTTTGACATCAATTGTTGATTCATGCTTTCCGGGAACCATTCATATCATACATATCATCAATACAATGATGTACTTTTATATGTTCATTAGCATCATACAGTGTATTTTACGTATCTTAGATATTTTGTTTGTACTTAAATGTTCTTCTTTGCTCTCACAACATTTTAGATTTACTTTGTATTTTACTGCTAATGAAAATCGCCACAGGAGTGTAATTATCTATATCTATTTTGAAAGAATTAATTTCTCTTCAGCTGTGTTCATTAATATTATATAAATTATACTGTTCGTTAGCATTTATTCTGATCTTTCTGATTTGAATAACTTAATTAAACAACAATATCGTTAAGAATACAAATCCCATAACCTTGCTTACACGTTAAGGATAATGACAACACTCTGTTCTTCTTTCTGTGTTTGTTCTGATTAAATCAGCTAATCCAAATAAAAAATTGTAAACTAACGATTACTACAGATGATCCCGAAATGTTTTGACGTCAACAAGAAGAAAAAGAACACGCAGCCAGACCACTGCCAATTATTTTATTATTTTGAACTACCCCTTTTTGAATTAACATTTGAGTTCGGCATTTTTGTTATACTTTTTCAACGAATTGTGGATACAGATTAAGTATTTTACTCAGACTAGCATTGATAAATTGTATTTCCATGTAAATCAACATTAAAAAAAACTCTGTGTCTGAATCATTCCTGGATTTACGTTGGGATTGAGTAAATGTAAAAAATTTCCCACAGCATAAAATTGAATATGGAAATGGGTAATGTGTCAAAGCGACAACAACTCGACCATAGAGCAGACAACAGCCGAAAGCCACAAATGGGTCTTATATGTAGCGAGAAACTAACGCACCCGGAGGCGTCCATCAGCTGGCCCGTACACAAATATGCATACTAGTTCAGTGATGACGATGAACGTCATACTAAACTCCAAATTATACACAAGAAACTAAAATTGAAAATCATACAAGACTAACTAAGTCCAGGGGCGTAAAATTGCGTTGGGGCTGAACTTTTTTTTGGAGATCTCAACCCTCCCCTATACCTCTAGCCAATGTAGCCAATGTAAAAAACAAAACAGTTTACAGTATATTGTATTATTAATCTTAACAACGAAACTACTGACCATATATGTTGTTCGGGAAATGTATTTACAATCATATATAAGATGCTGATACAATGTACACTACTGTTTGCAAATAACATCTATATCATTGTCCTTATAATGTTGCATATATGAAATAAATGGATCATCGATGTAAACGCAGTACAAAGTGACAGAAATGAAGAAGCAAACATGCAGAAACGAATACATAGGAGTTTTCAATTTAGTGCTGTTAAAATTCCATATTACAGATCACTGCACATTCATACGTGATATTGTCATGACAACTGGGTGAGTTTTATCAATAAAACTATGATAAAAGATTTGGAATTTTCCAGATATAACGGGTTTTTAATAATAAAAAAACAATGATTGAGCGTTTGCTTTTTTTTAATGAGAACAATTACATTTTAGGAGCTGGGATAATCATAAATAGATTCTAAAATATGTAGTTATTATTGGGTTTTTTTTCATGTACCTGTAACATGATCGAAATCACAAATACACAAGACACTTATGATTTTGGGCAGGTATATTATAGCATAGTAGACTTCTATGTTGCAACTTGTTAGGCGGTAAGATGCGTCTATCATTACACAACTTATGCCTTAATCTATATTTTTCAACAGGAGCATCGCATGTCATTTACAACTTTTGAAAGAAATTAATTTATGTAATCAGCGTATCAAATAAACTATACTTTATTATTCTCTTAAACAATGATCGTTGTCAGATTGTCTGATGAGTTCTACAAAACGATAGTTGTTATCAAGATTTCTACAAGCTTTGTGATGCTTGAGATAAACTCCAAATAAAAAAAAAGGTTTTACCTTTATAACGAACTTCTCGATAGTGCCGATTTAATCTTTATCGACTGATAGTGTTTAAATAAAATTGTGAATCTTCCGGATTATTTAAGATAAAACCATAGCTAAAGTATCTCGTTTTGCATGGAAAAATTAAAATTTGTTTCACTATAACACTTCTGTATTCGTACAATTCATTCACAACGTGCATATATAATATAAAATTTAAATGAAAATAAAACCATACCTAAGTAATTTTACATCAGTATAGTTACAGAAAACCTGAAGCTAAATTGAGAATATCTTAGTTAAAATTATACCTGTGGAATAATATTAACTAATGTCATATTTTCCGGAACACATTTTTATAAACCATTCTAATATAATGTGCTTCTTTTGCTTTGTAAACAACATCGATATAAGATTCTCGATATATCTTTACTTAGCGCAGACTCTGATGTATTCATAATAATGGATGTTACAATATATCTCTCACGTAAATGTGTTACATATACATCGAATCAAAGAATACCCGCTTTTGGGGAAACAAGCTGCAAACAAACATTCTTAACTGTGCATGTAAAAATAAGAAACTACGTTTCCGCCAGACAATTGCATTATAGACTGTTCACATTAAGGAGAAAGGACACTGCAAAAGGACAGTGTATACTGTTCGCTTCAGAGGGATTACACAAGCTATACTGTTCACGCGGAAATGTAAAATGGAGCTGCCACAAGACATTCTGGACTTTTCACATAGAAAAGAGAAAATATGATACCACAAGACAATCTTGTTTGTTAATGGAAAAAGAATTCAACAAGCTACAACAAGATAAACTCGTGGAAAGGTAAAACCGAGCTACCACAAGACATTGTACACTGTTCACATGGAAGAGAGAAAAGATGGTACCACAAGACAATCTCGTTTGTTCATGGAAAAAGAATTAAACAAGCTACAACAAGATAAACAAGATTGTTCACGCGGAAAGGTAAAACCGAGCTGCCACAAGACATTGTACACTGTTCACATGGAAGACAGAAAAGATGATACCACAAGACAATCTTGTTTGTTCATGGGAAAAAAATTAAACAAGCTACAACAAGATAAACAAGATTGTTCACGCGGAAAGGTAAAACCGAGCTGCCACAAGACATTGTACACTGTTCACATGGAAGACAGAAAAGATGATACCACAAGACAATCTTGTTTGTTCATGGGAAAAAAAATTAAACAAGCTACAACAAGATAAACAAGATTGTTCACGCGGAAAGGTAAAACCGAGCTGCCACAAGACATTCTAAACTGTTCACATGGAAAAAGGAAAAGATGATACCACAAGACAATCTTGTTTGTTCATGGAAAAAGAATTAAACAAACTACAACAAGATAAACTCGTGGAAAGGTAAAACCGAGCTGCCACAAGACATTGTACACTGTTCACATGGAAGAGAGCAAAGATGATACCACAAGACAATCTCGTTTGTTCATGGAAAAAGAATTAAACAAGCTACAACAAGATAAACTCGTGGAAAGGTAAAACCGAGCTGCCACAAGACATTGTACACTGTTCACATGGAAGAGAGCAAAGATGATACCATAAGACTATCTAGACTGTTCATGGGAAAAAAATTAAACAAGCTACAACAAGATAAACAAGATTGTTCACGCGGAAAGGTAAAACCGAGCTGCCACAAGACATTGTACACTGTTCACATGGAAGAGAGCAAAGATGATACCACAAGACAATCTTGTTTGTTCATGGGAAAAGAATTAAACAAGCTACAACAAGATTAACTCGTGGAAAGGTAAAACCGAGCTGCCACAAGACATTGTACACTGTTCACATGGAAGAGAGCAAAGATGATACCACAAGACAATCTTGTTTGTTCATGGGAAAAAAATTAAACAAGCTACAACAAGATAAACTCGTGGAAAGGTAAAACCGAGCTGCGACAAGACATTGTACACTGTTCACATGGAAGAGAGCAAAGATGATACCACAAGACAATCTCGTTTGTTCATGGGAAAAGAATTAAACAAGCTACAACAAGATAAACTCGTGGAAAGGTAAAACCGAGCTACCACAAGACATTGTACACTGTTCACATGGAAAAGGGAAAAGATGGTACCACAAGACAATCTCGTTTGTTCATGGGAAAAAAATTAAACAAGCTACAACAAGATAAACTCGTGGAAAGGTAAAACCGAGCTGCCACAAGACATTGTACACTGTTCACATGGAAGAGAGCAAAGATGATACCACAAGACAATCTTGTTTGTTCATGGGAAAAAAATTAAACAAGCTACAACAAGATAAACTCGTGGAAAGGTAAAACCGAGCTGCCACAAGACATTGCACACTGTTCACATGGAAGAGAGCAAAGATGATACCACAAGACAATCTTGTTTGTTCATGGAAAAAGAATTCAACAAGCTACAACAAGATAAACAAGATTGTTCACGCGGAAAGGTAAAACCGAGCTGCCACAAGACATTGTACACTGTTCACATGGAAGACAGAAAAGATGATACCACAAAACAATCTTGTTTGTTCATGGGAAAAAAATTAAACAAGCTACAACAAGATAAACAAGATTGTTCACGCGGAAAGGTAAAACCGAGCTGCCACAAGACATTGTACACTGTTCACATGGAAGACAGAAAAGATGATACCACAAGACAATCTTGTTTGTTCATGGGAAAAAAATTAAACAAGCTACAACAAGATAAACAAGATTGTTCACGCGGAAAGGTAAAACCGAGCTGCCACAAGACATTGTACACTGTTCACATGGAAGACAGAAAAGATGATACCACAAGACAATCTTGTTTGTTCATGGGAAAAAAATTAAACAAACTACAACAAGATAAACAAGATTGTTCACGCGGAAAGGTAAAACCGAGCTGCCACAAGACATTCTAAACTGTTCACATGGAAAAAGGAAAAGATGATACCATCAGACTATCTCGACTGTTCATGGGAAAAAGAATTGAACCAGCTACAACAAGATAAACTAGACTGTACACGTGGAACGGTAACCCCAAGCTGACAATAGATATTTTAGACTGTTTACATGAAAAGTAGAAAGAAACTGATCATCTAAACTGTTCGAGTAAGGACAAAAATGAAGCTTCCAAAAGACAACCACGACTCTCCAATGTTATTTAAAAAAAACAAGCCCCGACAAGGCAATCTGGCCGTTTACACAAAAAGGAGAAAAATAGCTGACACAATACATAATAAATGTTAACAAAAAAGGGAAACACGATACAAGACAATTTAGAATGGTCACGGAAAAGGTATTACACAAGCTGCGAAAGGGCAGTTCTGAATGTGCAAGTGGCTAACTGAAATCATTTTGCGACAAGACAATGTAGAATTCTCATTTAAAAGACAGTACCAACATGCCACAAGATCTTCTGAACAATTTGCAAGGAAATAAAGAATACGAGACGCAACAAGACAATCTTTTCTGTTTATGTTAACAAGAGAGAACAACAAGCTTCCGTAAGACATTCTAAGTTATGTTACGTAAAAGAATAAAAAAAAATCTAAAACTCAACCTCATTGATAATATGACAAGACCACGAAGAAAGTAAGTTAAAAAGGGAGAAAACATAGCAACCGGCAGACAAATGTAAAATAATATACAAAACTCCAGAGATAATACTAATCAGAAATTCCCTTATAAAATGTCAAAACCAAAAGCTCGAGCACATCAAACGAATGACAAACAACTGTTATATTCTTGACTTGGAACTGGCATGTCCTTATGTTGAAAACCTGTTTCAATAACCCACAAAATATCTCAATTGTTTTGTCGCTCTCATAGAATTCTATTACACTGACTACAGACATACTAAGTAAAAATGTCAAAAAAGAGGTACATCAGACGACTTGGTGTTATAATCGTATGACTATAAACACAATCAAACATGTCAACAAAGTTATAGCCTGTTTATGTAGTTACAAAGAGGAAACAGTGCAGTTGTGACTAAGTTGTAACGTTTAACTTCAACGATTCCTTGGTCGTATTTATGTCCCTGTCAATTCAGATTTGATTTTAAATTTTTAGTCGTTTAAATTTTTCGGTTCTTACAATCACTGATGCGTTTTTTTTGTGTAGACACAAATTTGCGTCTGGCATACAAGATTAAATCATGATTTATTTGATGATAATAAATGTATTTTTTGTTTGTAAATGTAAAACGCTTGGTAAAATGCATTTTGACAACAGTAACAGGGATTAATCTTATTAACTGCTTGAGCAATGAAGTCTAGACAAAGATAGTTTTAAATACTATGTTCGACGTGCTAACTGATGAGTACGACTCTTTACCTTCAATTTCTTAGTATGGAAATGTAATATAAGGCTTCAAGGCGTATTGTACTGTACTTTTTAAATTACATATTACCTAAAATATAATTTGAAAATTGAGGCTATTGACACTGATGTTTCTTTTTTTGTATTTATTTTTTGTATGAAGAAAGCATTCAAATCTTTTATTCCAAACGTAATACTTTGAACTATTCAATACTAAATGTAAAACGATTAGACATTTGTTTTATTATCAATTAAGTTTATTTATCTAAACCTGTCTATGTTGGTACTACTTGTATAAACAAGGTATCCTAACGGTGTCAGTTTGAAACAAAGCTTTGAATGTGTCAGATGCAAGGATTTCCCATTTTTAGAACTTTAAGATGAATTTTATAGATTATCTTTTCATTGAAAAAATAAATATTGCGTTGTAGTATTAATCATCAACGTTTGAAACATTCTTTTTATCATTTATATGGTCATAATTATGAATAATCGTTTTCACAAAGATTTAAATATTCCAAAGGACACCCCTGGATTATATAACATTAGCTGTTTTGACAAAAACCTTACAGGATTAAGTTCCTCAATTCTTGTATGTTGTGTTTTGTAGACTGTTGTTGAATTGTCATTGAATAGTTTTACTTTTTTGACTCGCTGTGTCCGTGTTTTGTTGATTTAATTATCCATTTATCTGAAATCCCTTATGCTTATATTGAAACTGTAATCCTTATGAGAATTTAATACACACGAATTTCAATAGTTATCAAAGTACTAAACTTAATATAATTAATACGCCAAACGCGAGTTTCGTCTACACAAGATTTATCAGTGACGCTAGGATCAATATATTTATAAGGCTAACAAACAATTTCAAGGTTGACGAGCATTGAGGACCCAACACCCCAAAAAGTAATGCCAAATACGGCTAACGTAATCAATGCCTGGGATAAGAACATCCTGTATTTGAAATCATATTAATGAAGAATGTGTTCCATGGAAATACATCTGGTAACATGTTTGGTAAATAAACAATAATTGACTATAAAACTAATGTTGTTATTTTGAATAAAAATTAAAAATTAATTGTTAACGTAAAAAAGAGAACAATATACTATCTGTTTGAATTTGATCTCTATAAAGATGTTCACGTTTTTTGTAATTTTTACAAAAGGAAGTACATTGCGTGCATAACAATTAATTTTAGGAAAAATTAAAGAACAAACACATTTATAATGCCTGTAGTCAGAATATATAGGCTGCATAACTTATTATTTTTTAATAAAAGTGACGAAATAAGAAAGAAACTTAACTAATTATTTCCCTATAGACATTGAGATAAGGGAATCAAATAAGCTTTAGATGAATCCAAAACCAGACATGAAATGAAGAAATCATTCAACTAAAAAATATTTTCCACACATACGCGGAAATAACAGATATAATTAAGGTTTTCTAACACCTGTTCCAAACCCTAATGGATGACTTAAAGGTACTTTTTGTCATACATACTATTTTTGTAACAGAAACAGAAAAAAATATCAATAATTGTAGTTGTCATGATCATTTTCAAAGATCAAACATTATTTTATAGATAAGACAATATGGAGCTTTTCAATGTAAACATTGAAGTTTTACTTCCCTACACTTCAATAGTTCTTTAGTCTCATTTTTGTGATATTAAATTAATGGATTGACAACATTGGACGTGAATCTCCATTAATTACGTATTAATTTTTATTTTCTATTTTTTTTATTTTTTATTTTTTCAGTCTCTTGATACTTTAATTTCCACTTTAGGTTTCGACCGTCTTATTAAAAAAATGTATGCAGCGAATGTCATTTTGTCAAAACTCCAACATTAACTTGAAGATATTGATAATATTTTACCAAATGCTTTTAACAAAGGACACTGCATATATTTTTCAATGCATTGACCTCTAATATAAGTTCGATAGCAACAGACTATTGAGATCGAGTCTTTCAACAAAATAAACTTTTAAGTTTTACATCGATAATTTTCTTTTCTTATAGTAACATTACCTTTTGTAACTGAATTTCCAGTATAAAAGTCATAATCAAATTGATAGGGCATGTATCGTCTATCACGTGCATTTTCGTGAATAACTGTTTCTTACAAGGAAATTCGGAATATTAAAGATATCTAGTGTTGACTCGACAGACATGATCAAAAGTATAAAAACTGGCTACTCTTACGGTGAAAAGTGAAGTCTTACGCATAAATTACATACTACTCTTAAAACATGCACATTTCATCAAAGATCTACCCCTAACTATTACCTGCTACTTCAAAATCCAAGATGGAGGAAGACACCCTTGCCACCTAAATATTACTTTATAGTGTCTTAGAGATTTGATTCATGGTTTTGCTAATTACTACACTTCTCTAATCCATTTTTTTAGAAATGTTTTGACCATTTTGGCTTACTTTACTTAAAACATGTTAGAGTTTCATGTTGCTGATTTTTTTTAGCACTTTTTTCTACATCTTTTAGCTGAGTGCATGGATATAGTGTGTATCGTTGCCTTGCATCATTGTACATCAACTGAATATGTTTTTTTATGTCCTTTATGCTTTGATATTAGTATTATTTTTGTATAATTTAATTTAATTTCGGATTTAACGCGTCTTCTGGTTGACTGACGTAATTTTGTTATCAGCCCATATACATAATTTAGTCATGTGATCGTGACGTCATCAACGTTTTTGCATGGTTTTCTACGGTTTAAAATGGAATTTAGAATTAAATTATAAGAAATGACTGTAATATGTTTTCTGTTTTTTCAAAATAACATAAAAAAATGTGGTGCACACTGTTAAATAACCCGCTACGCGCGTTATTCAGTATGCACCAATTTTTTTATGTTATTTCTTCATAGACAGAAAACATATTACAGTCATTCCTTAATTATTGTGCAAAATGTTGTGTATCTGTATGTATTTGATGGACACCATTTTCAATGCATATTGTCTCACTCCCTTGGTAGTTTATGCCAATTCTACAGTGATAGTTCGTAACTTTGCGTTGTCTTCTTAATTGGTCAATGAAATTTTAACATCGGTAAATTTCTGTTATCTACATATGCTCGATATTCCTAATTAGAACATTGGTAGATTGTAATAGAGTTGACATGACTAAAGGTTTTGTGTTAATACTGACTGGTAATAAGACTTACCATACAGCTTAAAGGCTACATACACATAATTTTACATGCACCAATATAAGAATTTTTACAAGATATATAAGATATATAAATATAGAGGTGTGCATGAAAGAAACTTTAATACATAATATAAGATACGAAACACAAAATACGAGCGGAGAATGATAAAATACTAGAATATAAATATAAGATCAACTATACTATATAATGCAATTAAATTCTAAGTTGTGCTGCTAATTTTACAAATATACCAAAGTTCTTTAAGTCTTTGATATTTGTGACAGATCACAACTGGATAAGTTTGTATGTAGAGGGACTTCTCCAATTAGACTTTTTTATATACTCTTTCTCAAATTTGACTATATGTTTTACATTCATGTATAAAATGATATTCATCTTCAATAGAGCCAGTATCATTTTTTTTACATAGTCTACTATCTTTAATAAGAGATCTTTCGCCGCCATCGTCTTATAAATGATCAACTTCCTAGTCCTACATAATACCGAGGTGTGGGATGTCGAAGTGATCAGCAATGTTGTTTTTGTCTAAGCAGATGATATTAAATGATAGAGTAGTGAAAAGCAGATAACATGTCAGTACTTCCAGCAGATTAAGTGTCGATTATAAAAAGGACAAGATTTAATGAGAACGCTTTCTTAGAAATAAACAGGAAAGAAAATCATTGCTGAAAAATAGTCTTTTAATTAAACAATATCGGTCTTTATCAAACCGAGTCGGAAATTAATTTCTATATATCTACTGAATTGACTTCACTGTACTATATTACTCAATGCAATTCAAATTGTGTATAAATTCATTTATATGGTTTCTAACAGAAATATATTTCAGAAAAATGTTACACGTCAAATTGTCAATATAATTAGATGATATTTGGATAAATGTTTTATTTATGAAGGACAATATATCTAACTATAAAAATGTTTGGAATAACGCAATATAACATCCTTATTTCACAATATACTTTTTTAACCGGCACTTTATCAAAAGTGTTTATTATGATTACGTATTAATACTTTAAATGAATTCGTTTACATGTTTATATCATCGCTATAACATGATAGTTAGGTCTTCGAAAATTGTCATTATTGATACAGTTGTGTACTTACAACAATATAACTTTAGTAGTTTAAAGGGGCACTAGCTACAAGATATATACAAAAAATAACATGTTATCTTTTTTGTTCAATGACGAATTGAAGTGGAATAGCGAAAATATACAGACAATACTAGTGTACTGACTTTACATGTCAACGTTTTAGGATAAGGCTTAGAAACGGGGAATTACGAGGCTCTGTCGAGCTTTTTCCCGGTTTCAGACCGAATCTCTATATCGTTGTAAGCATTCAAGTCAATAAACTGTTATTGTCCTGATACTGCAATCTAGAAAAAAAACCATTTTCAATTGTTGCTTATTGTGTTATTGTTATTAATGTGATTTAAGGTTTTTGGAAACTCCCTCCTTTAAAAAGGTCTTATATCTGGAAGACAAATATACAACACAATGTACATTAGCTCTTGAAACCAATCGATGGTGAGTTTGTTTGAGTATGGACTAAAATATCAACATATTTACAAAAAAATATTAATGATTGTCAAAGACATAAGTTTGAGTCGTTCCGTGCTATAGGTTAAAGCGGGTCATCATGAATATTTAAATATAAAATGAAGGTGTTATGATATGATTAATATTGACAAAAATCTACAAGTTACATAGCAAGGGGCTTTAAAAACTATATTAGATATCCTGCCTTAAAAACAAGGACAACACTCATACCATATGGTTAATTTAAACTATAGGCTTGACAAAATGTGAAACATTTCATACGACGCAAAAAAAAAAAAATTAACAAACAAAAAAAAACATCTATGTCTTAACAATTATAAAAAAAAAAACCGGCTCTTCCACATTCTTTATGTGCCTGTCCCAAGTTAGTAACATGTAGTTCATGTCTGTAATATTTTTTTTTTTGTAAGTGTGTTTTTTTATGAATTGAGATTCCCAATTGAATTGTTTCATATTTTTCATGTCTGCGACATTCATAGCAGACTATTCGTGTTTGTGTATCTTATTGCTGAATGCTGTACTATTTACATATAACTAGCTGCTTATATCCACTGCATTTGAACTTCGGTGCAAAGGTGTCTAATTGTCAATAAATCTGCATCTTTTTGTTTCAATCCTGCCTTATGGTAGTGAAACGGAGAAAGGATGCATTATATGTGTGTGTAAGCGTTAAGATATATTTTTCTGCATGTTTTAAGTGATATCAATCAATCATATTGTTTAATGTTCTGTATTTGTATATAAGTCCTACTATGTATGAAACAGTACTGTATGAAAAAACATTATGATACTACTTGTCTGAAACATATTTATAATTGAAACACATGATTTTTAAATAACATTTAATAAAGTAAAGATAGAACGATTATAATGATATGATTTTTCTAGAAATATTGTCATTTGAATATTTGATAAACAATATAAAATTCATGATTTCAGTTAACCAGTTCATAGGAATGATCAACTGAATAATCCACAATAACATGTCGTCTACAATTTAGCCCATGCGGTCATCACGCTTGGTTGAATCCAATATTCACATTTAGTTGATAATCACTCGATAACGATAACTTCTCTATATCGTAAAGTTTACATGTTCCATAATTACTTCTGTCTGTTATTATATGTTGATTTTTGAATCGCAATATCTTGTATTTTTGGTAAGATCTTACTTGAGAAACTAGTTAATTTACGCGTCATGCGCAGTAGATTCCAAATGTCACTTGAAACGGCTTTCAATTAAACAACTATATTTGGAATAACTTTTGAAATGCTCGCCTCTCTACGCTTTTCAGAGAAAGAAAAGATGATTGTTACACCAAATATAGAAGAAATGAAATTACATGGAAGGAATACATCAGAAGTGTAGCATATACATACTCGACAAGAGTATAATGATAACTAAAAATAAAAATTCACCTGTCATTAACCGGCGCAAATGTAAGACAAAATTGGCACAATTGAAATGAATATCAGTGCAGATGGTAAACGTCGGTTTCATACTTTATTTTCGTGAATTTATTTTTAAAAGTTAAATCTGAAGTTTAATGGCTGTCAAATACATATTTCATTTGTGCTATATATAAAAACAATCACAAAAAATACTGATGTTGTATACTTCTTAACCTTTTTATTTTGAAAATTGCAGCTAACATTTTTATTGGTACTTCTTGTATTAATGATTATGAAAGACAAATGTTCCCAGATCATTTCTTTGCAGATGTTATTTTGATGGTGCTGCAGCAAAACTTCTTTAACTTGTTCAATATGCAAGCTTTCATAATCATTTAAGTTTTACAGAAAGTCGTTTAATTTAAAAGGAATATAAATCTTTGTCAGCGTACACAAATGATAAAGCTATCTGCAATGTGACTAAACAGTCATTGGTAGGATATACAAGAAAATGCACTGTGTATATAAAACTTAACAATGCTTTGATTTTGCTCTCCATTTAGAAGATATTCAATAAAATGGAAACTCACAAAAATACTGAACAACGAGGAAAATTCAAAACGGAAAGTCAAATGGTAAAATCAAAAGCTCAAACATATCAAACTAATGGAACAGAACTGTCATATTCTTGATTTGGAACAGACATCGTTGTATGTATAAAGTGGTGGATTAAACCTGGTTGAAAAGCTATATAAATCTCTGACTTTTATAACAGTATCATCATATTCCATTATATTGACAACAATGTGTGAACAAAACAGGTTAATATGTCAAAATTGTGTTATAATCTTAATAACTATAAAGGCAAACAAATATGTAGCAAAGAAGCACAATTGCAAAACTGATATACAAAATTAAACACATTAATAATAGCACAAAACACAATGACGGGATGTATAGTGCCATGTCAATTGCACAAAAGAAACATAAAAAGGTATATAGACAAAATCCATTAGCAAAAATGAAGGCTTAATGTTAACATGATTTTTGGCTATATACCAGCTTTGTTTATTTGAAACTACTACACACGTTTACTTCTTCGTATTATGAAAATTAAAATTGTTTCATGTCTCCTTAAATACTGTTCTTTACCTGTACAGGAAGTTATATCTGGAACTAATTGTATAGTTTTATTGTTGATATATACCCAATATGTAGTTAGAATAGTTTTGATGAAGTAAAGAAATTTCTTTGTATTCCTAAACGAAGATTTTATACACACAGAGGAAGACGTATACTTAGCAGCAACATTATTTTAATTTAATTGTGTATAATATGACGCAGGTTTTTTTCAAAAAGTTTTGTTGTTTAACATTTCACAGTGGTATAATACCTTCCCTTTGCTTACACCTGTTTATTTACGTTAAACCCTAATTTTTTATCTGTTTTAAAAAAATTATTAACTTCCAGATTATATTTATTCGTTAATTTTTGATTGAGTTTAGCCTTCAAATTGATATTTTATAGTGTGTTGTTCTATGTTGTAATGTTATACTATTGTTTCAGAAAAGGGAGAAGGTTTGGTATCATTAAAAAGTTTAATCCCGATGTAAATGGAACCTTATGTACAGTAGTTGTCTCATTGGCACTTATACCACATCTTCCTATATCTATCAATACAAAAAGTATGATAGAACAATATCACAATAAGTGAAAGGTCGAGTATGGATTGAAAAGAACACCCAAAGCAAAATCGTCTAAGTCTGAAATGAAACACATCTTGTTTGTAAGTAGATACAGTCTGAAGCATTTTTTTTAAATGCTTGGATAGTCCTATTGAATTCTTGTATAATATATTACAAAAATCTTGTTTCACATTTTGAAGTACTATAAACTTGTTATAACTGTGTGTGATACTTTGAAATCCTTGCATACTATTTCGTGGTACTTTTGAATCCTTTTATAATATTTTTGGATACTATCCAATCTTTGTATAAGAACTACTCGGTCATATAAAAACATGTGTCTGTGTCCAATACAGGTACATATCTCTGCAAAAAAGACTTATCAACCTGTATATGGTATCGTTGTCAGAAGTGCCTGCATTTATTATCAGTTACAACCTCGAACAATGTCTGAGATGACAAAATATAAATATATATCACCAGTCATACCATTTGCATATACCTTTTGAAATGTTATTTAGCCAAGCAATATGTTTTGATCACTTGTACGGAGACTTTTTATTCTAAATTATAAGTTTGATAAATATATAATTCAAACAGATATGACCTCTTATTGAAAACATTTAATCAAGACATATCCATAGATTATGGAAAATTGTTACTAACCATGGTATAAAAAATATTTTGCGACAAACATTGAACACGGATCGTCGTTATCTAAACAATCAAAGCTATATCCGACCGAATTGTTTATTTTCATCCATCACATTGAGTTCTATATATTTACCGCCATGATTAGTAGTTAGTTTGATTGTATCATACTGTCTAGGTACATAATTATGTCTCCCTCAAATTGTTTTTGACGATATTATTTTGTTATTCCATGTCAAGTTTCTGATATGAAGCAATTAAGTGAAATTCTCATTTATATATCATTTAACACTAACCAGAACAACAGTATTCCATTATTGTGTTTCTTCCATATTAGACAGAAAGTGTATGAACCCATTTTCCTTACTTTTTTTCTAAAAAACATGTTTTATGTAGATTTTTGATAGAAAGACATCTGAATTATTGTGCATTTTGTAAAAAAGTGTCGAAAGATACCAGAGGGACAGTGAAACTCACAGATCGAAAACAAACTGACAATGTCATGGCTAAAAAAGGAAAAGACAAATAGACAAATGAAATTCTACAAGACACAACATAGAATACTAAGCAACATCAACCCAAACAAAAACGGGGGATGATCTCGGATGCTATGGAAGCGTGCATTAAGCAGATCCTGATCTACATGTGACATACGTCCTGTTGCTTATGTTATTACAAACCCGGTAAATAATCTAATTCGGTAGGTCACATTATTGAAAAAATGAAGGCGATTGTTGTTACGACATAAGGAACATATCCGATACTATCTGTGAAACGGTTGTTGTCGCCAATCAGACAAGGGACCTATATCGCGTGTAATATGATACCATTTAAAAGAGGAGATGTGGTATGATTGCCAAGGAGACAACTATGCAACAAAAGCGGATTTATGTTTCACTTATTTAGAGAATTGGTTGGTTGGTCTTAAGACTTTATATTTGGTATAAACAGTTAAACAGGTGTGTGCTGATAAATGATATACGATGCTCCCTACAATGCAGTTGTAGTTTGGTCAGTT
This sequence comes from Mytilus edulis, assembly GCA_019925275.1. Lineage (NCBI taxonomy): Eukaryota > Metazoa > Mollusca > Bivalvia > Mytilida > Mytilidae > Mytilus > Mytilus edulis. The sequence continues at coordinate 108,061,333 of CM034351.1, forward strand.
GTGTCATTATGTTGTTAGTTAATTGTCATATTATAACCTTGACGATATCGATACACTTTACTTTTGGATCGTTCTTATGCATAACTTAAAAACAATTATCTTCTTGTGATTAATGTACGGTGATATTCAAAGATTTTTATCCGCTGAAATGTGTAGTTCTCCCTGCTAAAAATATTCAAATAGAATATGTTCAGTTAGTTTTTTTTTTAACTTTCTAAAATTATTCTTACAACCGATCAGACAGTAGTTTTAAGTTGACAAAAGGCATAGGAGCACATTCAGTAATGGTTTATAGCTAGTAGAAACATTTGTCTTTACAATACAACTGTCAGTTAATAATCGTAATGATGCCATGTTGATAATTTTTACGACTTTCAAGAGTTAAATTGACAGCGCGTCATCCCTACATTGACTTCCATTTTACGATTGAAAATATTTTGTTGCGTACTTGTTAGATAATTTTGACAAAGTAGAATCCTGACTGTATTTGCAACTTAACAGACCTTTTTCATATTCGTAAAAATTATTGACGTACAAAACAACAAATGGTATTTTAAATCTTGCATAAACAGGAATATAGCATAAACAGGTCTCTGTAAGGCAAAACACTTGTATTAAGGTTAAAATATTACAGTATTGTCAGTATTCACTCAGAAACTTAAAAAACCTTGAATAGACTTATTAAGAAGGGATATAATTACGATACTGTTGTCAAGTCATTAAGATTGCATATTTGGCGTTAATATTGATCACTGATAAGGTCTTTGCGTCGGAACTAAACACATTTCTCTAAAACAGTTGTTGGCATGAACGGTTATGTTCTCTCATATATGTTATGATGGTATGATACTAAACCCTAACGGAAGGATTGTGCCTGATGTACATATGATGAAATCATAATTTTCAGTCAGTTTAATTGAAGTCTGGAGCGGGCATGTCAGTTAACTGCTAGTAGTCTGTTGTTATTTATGTATTATTGTCATTTTGTTTATTTCTTGGTTACATTTTCTGACATCAGACTCGGACTCTCTGAACTGAATTTAAGTGCGTATTGTTATGCGTTACTTTTCTACATTGGTTAGAGGTATAGGGGGAGGGTGAGATCTCACAAACATGTTTAACCCCGCCGCATTTTGCGCCTGTCCCAAGTCAGGAGCTCTGGCTTTGTTAGTCTTGTATTATTTTAATTTAGTTTCTTGTGTACAATTTGGAATTAGTATGCGTTCATTATCTCTGAACTAGTTATATTTGTTAGGGCCAGTTGAAGGACGCCTCGGGTGCGGGAATTCTCGCTACATTGAAGACTGTTGGTGACCTTCTGTGTTGTTTTTCATTTGGTGGTTGTTGTTCTTTGACACATTCCCATTTCCATCTCAATTTTACAGTATACACAGATGGTTAAAATGTATTACTAATCTAAGATTGATCATTGAAACTCAGACAGAAAGTTAATAGTTGAAATGGTAACGATTTGTCATTTTGAGAACTCCAAATCCATGTGGACATTTAAAAAAACAACTTAACACAAATGTATTCCTCTTCTGTCAGAATAACATCATATGTTCTGCAATATCAAATTACGGATCGAAAAACGTATGAGAATTAAAATCGGTCAAAAATGGAAATAACAGCTTGTTAGATAACAAATCATCAATCTCTTATGTAAATTTGAAATAAAGTAGTTAAATATAATAGACTTTTAGGTATCAAAAATGTATTTAGTTTAAAGGATTCATGTAAGGCATTTTTCATTGCTTTTAACGGTTCTCTAAAGACTAAATTGTAGCCGATGAGACAATTAATTATATTGAAGGCAGCAATCATGGACTAAATGTCTTACACTGTTCAGTTCTTATTCCATCAGAGAGCATTTGATTCATACAACTAATGTTTTATGCCGTTCAGTTCCAATTCCTTCAGGGGCTATTCTTTTTGCTATGATATATTTTGTGAGCTATCATTATGTTCTCTGTTCTGTACTAAACAGATTAGCTTTCATACTCACCAAATTGATGACATATAAAATAGAATCGTGACACACAAACATTGATTGACAGGGTGTTATATTGTTGTAAAATTTACATATCGATGTCATTTTTCTAACCTATTAATTTACATTATCGTACAATACAAGCCGTAACGAAACGGAGAGAAAAAACCCAAAGTAAACTGACTTATGTATAATGTTAATATTTGACCAGAAAGAATAGACACATGTTGAGATAACAGAAAGACAAATGCATGTACCAATACCAACTTAACTACAATGTATATCAAGTCAATTTTTTAGAACAGCTTCAATTAAGCCTTCGAAGGTGTGTGGATCTATAAGACTTTTGATTAGAATTTGAATTTATATGTCACGAAAACTGTAAATAACATCATATTATTAGAATACTGTTCATATACGGTTTATGTGCACAAACTTGTTAAAAAATTCCCTATTTGATACAAAATGCCCCCACTGTCATTTCTGATAAGACAACAAACTCAACCAATAATATAATGAAGTTGTGTATGTAGCCTTATTTCCTTTTCTTTTTTGTAAATTTGATTTGAAATAATTGTATTTGAAGAAATATTTCATTTTGTCAGTTGTCAGATTTAATTATATTTTGTTCATTTCATTGCATATTTCCTGTCATATTTAATTTCTATTATATTTTTCATGTTTTACAGCTGCATTATTTTTTGCAGAAACAGAATTCGATAGAATCGTGTATAAATCATAATTCATGAAACGGATATATGAAATTCATCAATTTGTCACTTTCATTTAGTGCATTTTAAAAGGTGTGGAATAATCGACAATGACAGGTACAAGGACGTTGTGGAATAATAAAAGAAATTTGTAACTTTTAACTAGAAATATAAAACTTATTGAAAACCAAAAAACGTTTTTATTTAGTAAAAATAAAACTAATTCTATACCACACAAATATGATAGGCCTCTGATACCAAGTCATGAATATTACAGTTGTTTTTCCCTTGTTCCGTTGATTGAAAAACGTGTTTGATATTTTTTTTTTTTTTTTTTTTTTTTATACATCCTCTTTTTGAATTTGTCTAGGAGTTCGATAATTTCGATATACTTTGTTTTATAGTAAAAGTTAACCTATAATTCTAAACTCCAAATTTTTAACTACCAATCGGTAATGTACATTCGTTATTCAAACCAATTCTAAACTAACAAACTCAAGACTGATACATAAAATTTGATGCCTGTTTTTTTATAAATCAATTTTTGAGTTGCATCTATGCGACTGACATTGGTGAATACACAAACAATCTTTTGTGCTAATGACACAAAACTACGTTTGAGATATTCAAATGTACGAGAGGTAGACATTATGTTTGAGGCATTTTATATATTGGTTCACGAAAGTCTGATAAGATATCCTTACTACAATGTAGATCACAGTAATGAATTAAGTCTTAATATCAAATATTAATAATAAACAACTTTGTATTTTAGTTGATTTTGATTGAATTATGAAGGAATAAGTTGACAATGACCTTGGAAATGGCAAAACAGTGGATAATCTTTTCTCTAACGTAGTTAATCGACATTTAACATCTGATATATTAAAATGTCAGTTGAACACGTATGCCTTCACATTATCCTTGAGGCATAGTTTAGTTATAAACAAACCACATAATAAATAGTTTAATTACAGCTGATCACAACTTGATCAATTGCTCATTAATATTAATTAAATACTATTATATAATATTTTATCAGATGACGGATCACTCTCACTATACACTGTACCTTAACATCCGTCCAGCAACATAACGCAAAATTTTACCAAATGACTTATTATTATACGAGTTCAGGATAATACCAAGAGAGTAATATTATACAAGATTCAACAAGAACATTATTAATTTAATTTTATTGTTTTTTACAAGTGCAATGCAGAGAGCAAATCGCCAATACATATTTTAAAGGTTACAACTTTATTGACATGACCTTATATGTATTTGGCGTGAAATACATATATGCAAGGTTGTGTAAACATGTACTTGGCATGACCTCAAAATGCATTTATTGTGGTCTTTGAACATAGCATTTATCTCAATAGGTAAATTTCGTGTTCAGATGACCTCCATATGCCAATTTTATGTATTGTGCTTCAATATGCATGTTTGTGAACATATGTACTCGGCATCAGCTCGATACATGCTAGTTTTGTGTACATGTGTACTCGGCAAAGCCTCAAAACCAATGAATGCACAGCAAACAACTCAAATATATCGATACATGTTAAGGTCTCGATCATTTAGATAAACTTAGTATCGGTACTAATATTTATTTTGTTATAAGTGAATTAAAACATAACTAGATACATTTGTATAAATTTGTGAAAACTAATGAAGTCTTATTGACCTACGTTCTCTTTATACTTATATTTGGCATTGAGCAATATCATTAGAATATAAGGTAATGTTCTTTTTCTCGGACTGTTTATGACGTTTCAACTGAATCCATCGGATGTTCACTGATTGATATATAAGTCTCCGAAAACACGATTTATTTATTATTTGTAATTGCTTTGCACTAATTTTTGCCATAAATCTTCTTTCGCCTGATGTTTACAGTTTGTTTTAATGTTGCACTACTGTTCCCGGTTAAGGGTTTTATAATAGCAGCTCCATTATAAGGTATGCATGGTTTTATAATAGAGGTTTAATATATGGTATGGTGTTTCCTACATTGTAACCAAAGACATCATTGAGAACTATGTTTGCTTATATCTTCCTCATTTGGCCTCTGGTGGAAAGTGTCATGTTTGCAATCATCCATATTTGCGTTAAACATGTTCCAGAGCCTACGATTAGTAATTCCTTCTTGCTGCCTAATATAACCTTTGTTAGATTAAGTAAGCAACGGCTGATTTGCACTGCTGCATGTTATCTGCTACCATCATAGTTTGTTTGTCGTTCACTAAATGTTTAAGTTCGAATTATAGCCATCGGATGTTTTCGATTTGTCATAAGTAGAGACTTCCTTTAAATTTGGAGCACTCTCCGTTAATTCTGATATTAATGATACACTCCTGTTTTGCTTCACATTTTTTTTCAATATAGCAACAATTATGAAACCTGCATGTTGAAGTTTATTCCAGAAAAGTGTGTTTATATGTTTACAGTATCATGTGATCACATTTACAAAGAGACTTTACAGAAAATTAATTCATTTCAAACTTAATCAAACCAATAAATTACATTTATGTATAAGGTGAAGAAAGATGTGTTCTGCAAGACACTTCTCCCATATTGTAGACGTAGCGGTGCTCAAACATCTGTTGTTCTTATATCTGGGTTACATCAGAACGGACATTTATATTTATCACGTAAACAAAACATCGCAGAAATGTGAAATTGTTGTAAAACTTATCAAATTTTTACTGTACATTTATATATACAATATGACAATCATCATAATCAAAATTGAAACAAGAAAAATAATTATATTATTTGGTAGAGTTTAATGATTTATTGAACAAACAAGGATCAGTCGTGCTTGGTTATGTTTTTTAGTTTATTGCAATTCGTTGTCAATAAAATACAAGGCAAATGAGAATGAATTCTTAGAATGAGGAAAATTTCTTGTCAGTGGATATTTTATCGCTGTTGTAAAATACAGCATTTATATATAAAAAAAGAAGATGTGGTATTATTGCCGAAACAACTGTCCACAAGAGACCAAAATGACACAGAAATTAACAACTATAGGTCACCGTACGGCCTTCAACAATGAGCAGAGCCCATACCGCATATTCGGCTATACAAGGCCCCGATAAGACAATGTTAAACAATTCAAACGGCCTAATTTATATAAAAAAAATGAACGAAAAACAAATATGTAACACATAAACAAACGACAACCACTGAATTATAGGCTCCTGATCTACTTTATTGTTAGTTCACTTGTCTTTTATTTTCTTAATAATGCATACTTTCAAGATTTTGCTATCAGGATATATGAAGAAAATAAATGAAACAACCTTTGAAATGTACCAGCATATCACAAGTTCTATGGTATAAAGGAAGGGAATAACAAGTAAGAAGGAAATATCATATTAAAGAGAAGTTTTATTGTGAGAACAAAACCATCTACCGCATTAAAAAGACCTTTAAGAATGAAATCAGACAGTAAGATAATAGTTTATTTACGGTCTTTTGTCTTAACAGAGAGCTAAAATAGAGTACTCCACCACGTTAACGACGCTTTATTATATAAGGTATATATATATACATGTACTAGATGAAAAGATCAGGTAGACAGATGTAGTTTGCCATGGTGTAACGATATATTGAATTTTACGAAAGCATATTGAAAACAGAAAATATCTCAACTCAATAGCAGTATTGAAACAAAACAGGAAGTGTGACTGAATAGTACACGGACTTTAACATATGGTATAGCATTCTACTATTCTCAACGGATATTACGATCACGTGTTTCAAAGGTTATTTTACGTATCCGTAGCCTTGTTTTTTTGTTATTACGAATATTAACGCTATGTTTCTATTTATATATAATTTGATGGTCAATACAAACATATCTTTCAGAATATAGATTAGTGACGTCATGAGGTCACACATAACAACAAAAGAGGAAGCGCCATAGCAGACAAAAAGAAAGTTTCAAGTTCATCACTGGATATTTCAGGAAGTTTTTGTTGAATGCAGAGGCTAAGAATACAAGAATGCTAATGCAACAAGCTATGAGGTTGTTAATAATAATGATATTTTTATTAACATGTTATAAATCTTGCAAAATAAATGTTAAAAATACATTGTTATCCATTCTTTTGATGTGTTTGAACCTTTGAATTTGCAATTTGATTAAGTTCATTCCGTTTTGAATTTTCCTCGGAGTTCAGAACTAATGTGATTTTACTTTTGATACACAGAAAGACGTTTTGACACCATTTTCGTAATACATTAGTTACATATGTAAGATTTATATTCTGAACAGGTCCATATAACGTATTGACCTCGTCAAAAGTCCGTATTTGATAAATATCTTATATCAAAAAGTCAATAACAATTTTTGCATAATATACCATAAAATAACTTCGTTTACTTCATTTACGACCGTCAAATCTCAGGTTGACATCCCCACCCCTACAAGAATAAAATTTAATATAAATGTTAATGAAAGGAAATCAAGCAATCTTTAAGAATATGACTGTTGTTATCTAATAGTTCGTTTCTATGTATGCTGCATTGTCGTTTGTTTTGTGTTGCACTTGTTATGTTGTTTCGTTGTTTTCCTGTTTAAGTTGATGTGTTTTCCTCTGTTTTTGTTTGCAACCCATATTTGTTTTCTGACAATCGATTTATGACTTTAGAACAGCAGTATACTACTGTTCCCTTATCTATTATTTTTTGTTTTATTTTCTATGCTTTGATATTGATGTTTAAGTCACTTGAATTCCTTGAGTTTTAAATATACACTAAACCGTTTAAGAATTTGATGTGTTTTTTTAAATATAACTTTGATTCTATTTCACACACAAACCCTGTCAAAGTGGCAACTGTGCTTCAGGATAGATTTAACTCTTTGATTATTATTATATGATATGAGTTTGAACGGAGAACATTATTTTCTGCAATAGTGTCAACATTATTTACTGAAAAATATTATAATTATTAATATAGACATTGGAAACACGTTGAATAACATAAATTTATTTAAAAAATGTAAATTTTCAAAAACATATGATCAGTGATTCACGAATGAATATTATTGAATGATTTATACGTGAAATATTAAAACATCGATTCTTGCATAAATCCTTACGTGATCACTTCCCAAAATTTCTGAATATGGCGGACCGTTGAAGCCATTAGGTGATTATTTATTTATGTTAATTAGTTAATGAAATGTCAGTTTAAAATGACTTTTAAAATTACATCAAAAGACAAAATGGACTATCATTGGTTTGTTAACAAATCTAATTCGACGTCTAGATTTATGTTATCTTTTAAACGAAGCAACGCTTTCCACTATCCTTCCTTCATATAAGTTTACACATAAATCTTTCAAGTCTTTGGTTTAGCTTCAATAAATATTTTCTCACTAACATTGAATTTAATTTTCGTTATTTATAAATATAATCGATTTTAAATCTGTCTATTGAGACGAGAAAAAAGACTTGATGTAAGGCTGACTAAGATAGAGTAGACTTTAAAACTGTTAATCAGCCTCATGGGTTTACCATTATGGCAAGTTGAAAAAGTCCAAGATCATATGCGGTTATTAACTGTACAAAGCGAAATAAGCACACCCAGAATATTTTTTTTTTACTTATACAGATCATAGAAAAAGAAATTGAAATCAACAACAATAAAGTAATGGATAACGTGAAGATATTGAATCTGGTGTTCTAAATTCAAAACTTTACAGCTTTTCCTCAAATGCATTTCAGCTAGTATTACAAAAAAGATACATATAAGGATGTCAACAAATCTATTTCTTAGGTTTAAGTTTAAGATGACAACACTAAATTTTGGCCAAAATAAAATAAATATCTTAGATATTGAAAGATGTGGTATGAGTGCCAATGAGACAATTCTCCATCCAAGTAACAATTTATAAAACTAAACTATTATAGGTCAAAGTATGGCCTTCAACACGGCGCTTTTGCTCACACAAAACATCACGCAATAAAGTGCCCCAAAATTACTAAGGGTAAAACCATTCAAGTGGGGAAAACAACAGTATAATCTATATAAAAACGAAAAATCAAAACATGTCAAGCGTTTGTAGAGATGATATATTTTTGTTAGGATATTTCAAGTTTACGACGCTGTTTTATTTTCAGTGATGGTATATTATTGTGAGTTTAATTTGTAATAGAGACGATCAAATGAAACTTAAAACATGATATATTATTTGATGATCATGAATTGTGATACTTAGAAGATTATTCGTACATGATATCTTGCATGACTTTTTTAATTAGTTTTCAATCTTTCACTGGGTTTTGACATCTTTTTTTAATTCAAAAGATAAACCGAATATTGATTACACTTGAAACTACGAAAAATTTAGGAGATGCAAATCAATCTTTATTTATTTCCGGAATGTAACCTGTTTTCATGTTATATTCAGTAATTTAAATATCAATGGTCAACGGTCTTTGTTATATCTTTTTTTCAGTTAATGAATTATAGTCTTTGACTGAACTCATGTATTCTAGATGTAATAATCAGCATGTAGAAGAATCATCACACCTATCACAATAGTTGCTATGAAAACCCCACACTAACGAACGATAGTCGATAATCCTGCATTTGTTTCATAAAACATGTAATCTTACGTATTGCAGGAAATGCGACACACAAGAACATTGGATTTAATGATAATGAAAAGTTTTTCAATAAAAAGTACCGTTTATTTGTGTATTAACTTCTATGAGTTATGATTATATAATTATGAACTCACCCCAGTTCCATTGCTAATGTTTGAGACAATTAAGAATTATGTAGTTTAACGTTCACTCTCAGATATTTATGATGTCCCGCAAAACGTGTAATTCAATATTTACATCACCTTGTTCAAGGTGATTTGCGATTTTATCCATGCAAAAAGTATTATTACAAATGGTTCTTTCTTACTTGACCATAACATAAAGAATATATTCATGTGAGATTTATGCTGTCTTACTCAAACGATTATGTCTAAACACGAAACATGAACACTACCGTTAATCCCTGGGCGAATATCACATTTCAGATATTAACAGGGTTTCTCGAACTGTCTAGTGGTTACAGAAGAATTACACTACATGAAACAAATATTGGTCATCACAATAAAAATGGTTACCGTACGAGATTTTCTGGATGACGGAGGGGTGGGGGAATTTTGGCAAATAACATCAAATGTATGCACTATAGTGTTTTATTAAACTTTTACGTTAAAAACGCGATAAAACCCATCCGGAACATGAAAACACTTCCATAATCCGAAATCTCGCAATCAAAAGGTGGCGAATGTATCGCAAATGTTGGTTTCATTAAGTAGCTACACTAAACTGCTTAGTAGTCAAGAAATTTAACCAGTAAAATCGAGCACACATTTTACTCGACTAGTCTAGACATTGTCTCGACTGTACGTAACTGTACTTAATTGTACTAAACTAGGCTCGTACTTTCTTAATAAGTCTGATTCAGTACTTGTGATCTTTGTTATTGAAATGGTCTTGACAAAGGTGGACCTGTCTCGACCTGTCTTGACTAGTCTCGACTGTCTAGACTAGTATCGACTCATCTCAACCAGTCTACGACCTGTCTCGACAGTCTTGACCTTCAACTTTAGTTTGATGTTAATCAGCCATCTAGTCTGATTAAATATTGATTCAGTAAGCTTATTAGTGTTTGTATTAATGTCTGTGACAATGAAAGTATTTAATTTTCATGGAAAATATAAAGTGTATTCTATAATTCGGATAGGCAATTTAAGTTTTTTTACAATCCAAATCATGATTCATCAAATGGCTATCTACATTATATTACTACTGATTGAATAGTATTGTTTTTGCTAATAAGATAAGTTATTTGGTAAAAAAGCTATTGCAATGCAAATAGAATATAACTTATTTTTAATACTTTTCAAATAATGATTTTAACATCAGCTTAGTTAAAAAGCTGAATCCAATCATTTGTTTTGTGTTGGTCAATAGAATAATTAACCTAGGTCAAAAGCTATTGAGTAAAACAAATAGAGAGTACACTAATTTTTATAACTTTTCATATGTTTTATAACCCAAGTTGATTGAAAGTTATTAAAAATAGTTCTACTTATTTGTACGAATTGCATCCTAGCTTTTTTTTCATACTAATTACTAAGTACTCCATTCGTCGAACTGCAAATTCTAGCTTTTTAACTATATTTTTTTTGATTTGACAGCAACAACAAAAAAAAAATGACCTGGATTCATAAGTTATATTATCTAAATAGCACATAGTTTGTGAAAATCCAAGTTGATTTGAAAAAGTTTTATAAAAAATTAAAGTGTACTTCTCTATTTTGTCGAATTGCAAACTTTAGCTTTTTTTCCCCAGGATACTTTAATTCTTAAAATTTACAGCAATACAACAAAAAACTATATGACATGGGATTCAGTAAGATTAATATATATTTAAGATAGCTGCATAGTTTGATGAAATCCAACTTAATTTGAAAAAGTTAAATTAAAGATGACTATCTGAATTACTATAATAATTTTTATTTTTACCTATTGTAAAATTTAATTCTTTCATTTCACAGCAATAAATCAAACTACCTAATCAGCTTGATTTTTCTCTTGTGTGGACGAGGCGCGTTTTTGGCGTATTAAATTTTAAACCTGATGCTTTTTGTTATTCATTAATCATGTGTTTCTTTGTCTAATACGTTTTCCTATTTATTTGTATTTTAGTTCTGTAATATTATGTTGTCATTTCTATGTTATATTTAGCATTGCCATTAAAGTGCGAGGTCTGGCATGCCACAAAACCAGGTTCAACCCACCATTTTTTCCTTTAAAAATGTCCTGTACCAAGTCAGGAAAATGGCCATTGTTATATTATAGTTCGTTTTAGTTTGTGTTACAATTGAAATTTGCGTCGTTTGTTTTCTCTTATTTATGAGTGTAAATTGACATTGCGATAAGACGTGTCACGGTACTTGTCTATCCCAAATTTATGTATTTGGTTTTGATGTTATATTTGTTCTTTTGGATTTTAAGTCTTAGATTTTGAATACACAGTTCTGTGTTCGTGCTTATTAATTAGTAGCTGTTGTGTAGTTGTAATCTCAACTTAATTTATTAATTGGTATGCCTCATTTGATTTAGTTATGAATTTTGTTTTTTTCCATGAATTTATTGATTTAAGCAGTAATAAACTACTGTTGCCTTTATTTTTTAAGATCAATATTTAATTTAGTTAGATGGGCTGATTTACACCAGTCAAAACTAAATTTGAAGGTCAAAAGACTAGTCGAGACAGGTCGAGACTAGTCAAGGACAGGTCGAGACAGGTCCAGCCTTGGTCAAGACCATTTCAGACTACACAAAGATCATCAAGTATGAATAGACTAATTAGGTAAAGTCGAGACCTAGTCGAGTACACCTAACGTACAGTTAAGTACAGTCGAGACAATGTCAAGACTAGTCGAGTAAAATGTGTGCTCGATTTTACTAGTCGAGCACAAGAACAGTCAATTCAGACTCTGAGCAGTTTGTAGTGTATACTTGTAGAGCTTACCCAATAAGAATCCCCAAGGCAGTCTTGCTCTGATTGCAACTGAATGTATTTGTGGGGAAATGATTGTTATCCAAAAGGCGTCAAAATCAGCACGAACCAAAAAAAGGGAATTAGGACAACAAAGCCGCGAAGGTCACCAATGGGTCTTCAATGTAGTGAGAAACTCCCGCATCAGAGGCGTCCTTCATCTGGCCCCTTTAAAAATGTAAACTAGTACAGTTATAATGAACGTCATACTAAAACTCCGAATTATACACAAAAAACTAAAATTAAAAATCATACAAGACTAACAAATGCCAGAGGCTCCTGACTTGGGACAGGCGCAAAATTGCGGCGGGGGTAAACATGATTGTGAGATCTCAACCCTCCCCTTTTTACTCTAGTCAATGTAGAAAAGTAAACGCATAACAATACGCACATTAAAATTCAGTTCAAGACAATTCCGAGTCCGATGTCAGAAGATGTAACAAAAGAAAATGAATAAAATGACAATAATACATAAATACAGACTACTAACAGTCAACTGACATGCCAGCTCCAGACCTCAATTAAACTGATTGAAAGATAAAGTCTATGTTTGTATTGTGTTTCTCGTTTGCTATACATATTATCACCATACTTCCATGTCAATTGAACGCTTGTCATAGACTTATGACATGGCTATATTGCTTTACATTTTAATTAAATCTTTAGAATAAATGTGACATTTTCTTTTCAAGTTTATTTGTCTTACAATCATCTGTCAATGTCTAGAATATGCATTAATTCTGAAATACGACCACAGCATGAATTTATCTTAATTAAAAGAGATAAGCAATATTCTTTTTATCAGACAACATAAGTTTACATTAAATAGAAATCTTTACTTGGGTTATCTCAAGTGTACAAACTGGACATGGGTAAATACTGTAATTAGATCTTAAGTTCTCGATGTTTTCATTAGACGACAAAAAATATAAACGTCAGCGCAAATTGAAATGTAAATATAACCTTTTAACCTATGACTTTTTTACCAGTCGGGTTCATAAAGAAAGTGGTGAACTGTGATTAACCATATTAAGTTTCAAATGTCAGAGGAACGAACGTCATAACACAGTTTTAGTTCCCAATGAGACTTTACCATCTTTCCTTTCTTTCATTATACAGAACACGAGAATCATCGACGTTTTCGTTTTGTACGTGTTGCTCAATCGTTTATATTTCTTTGTAGATTTTTTTATTTCTAAACATAAATGTTCTTAATCATCACATAATTAAACACATTTATGACTGAATATCCGAGAAACTAACAGAGAGACTTACCAACTAAGAGAGCTGAACTATATGAAAGGGGTATTCAAACTACTAAGTCGACGACAACTTGACAAAGCAAACATAAATACATAAACAGATGAAAAAGAACAATTTAAAAACTCGGTCAACACGAAGCCAACCAATCTCAATTTCTATCATTATAAGCAAATTATCAATATTATAATAAAAAATAATAAAATTCAAATAAAAACATTTATTAATTTATTAAAGCATTATTATTTAAGAGTTAGAAAATACAAAAAAGACCTATGATTCCTCTGTAGTGGCCAGTGGGTCAGATTTATTTTTAATTATTAAGGTGAAAGTTAATTAGTAGACAAGTTTTCAGGTATATAGCACCAGTGTGTAAGAGAATTTCGTCATTCTAATTCGTACATGATCTTTTTGAGTGAGCATGAGGTCATGTATATGTACCAAGTCTGCGCTTCCTTTTATAATAAAATTTTGACTACATAAATTATTATTCTAATACATTGCGTGAAACTCAAGTTTCGGTAGTTACTTTAATATTATGCTTTTTTAGTCATGCAGTTTTCGGATGCAATTTAATTTAACTCTTCTTGTTATTTTCTTAATCAATATTGAAGCATTACTGAATTTCAATTAAAGTTTTCTTATTGTGTATATTCATCGGTTCGTACATTGTTTTTCTTTTTTGTTATTCTAGTATGCTTAGAAATAAATTCATCATAGCTACCAGGATTGTATTTTATATTTAAGCCAGACACGCGGTTGTCTACAAAAGACTCACCAGTCACGCTAGAATAAAAAAAAGTTAAATAAAAAGGCCAAATAAAGTAAGAGGTTAAAGAGCATTGCGAGAAAAACTCAGTGAAAACAGGAGATCATTCCGTCAATTCGATTGATATCAAGACTGGGTAGACATATGTAGAAAGATGTTTCAGTCCGGGTAGACTTGCAAAGGAAGTCAAAGCGGACATAAATCGATCTGCAGCAGGAGCAAATATAACCGGTGAAAACATTCTGTATGTATTGAATTGAATATATAGTACAATATCCCACAAATACTTCCGGAAAGATACATACAGACGAAATTACTTAGGTATTGATAAATCGTAACGTATGATAACAACGTAGTTCATCAGCGCATTTGCCACTGTGGTATTTATTTAAATGTTTTCTAACCAAAGATGATTATAGATGCGTGGCCTTTGTTGTAATTATAAATGTATAAGATATCAATTAAGTGTTAGAATATTTTTTTTTCTTCTTTTGAGCAAAATTTACAAAACTATTCTAATTCCTTGAAATTATTAAGAAACATGTGACACTTGAATCTGGATTTGTCGTTTGTGTTCCCGTTTGAATTGTTTAAAGTTTGTCTTTTTGTGGCCTTTTATATATGACTATGCTGTATAGATGTCGTTCATTGAGGAATGTTTAACGGTGACTTATAATTGCTAACCTCCAACGTCATTTTGTCTCTGGTGGAGAATTGATTCATTTTCAATCATTCTTTTTTGTAATAAAGTATGAGTCGGACATTGTACCACTTATCAGCGTAATTTTTCCCTATAAAGAAACACCTATCGATAACATAAGCATTCAGGGATAAGGCATCAGACACAATGAAGCAAATATATACTTTCCATTGATTGGAGAATAATTCGATAAAAAAACTCTTTTGTTTTCTTGGCAACAATTGACTTATTATTCTCCAAAAACCAGAAAGTAGCAAATACGATGATTTAAAAGTTGCATATTCAAACATTTGTGTCATTTTTGTCTGTCGGTCTGAACAACGACTTCTTAAGGGACTATTCGATTCACATCACAATTATAGAAGTCACCATCTTGTTTCAGATGTTAAGTAAAACGATTTACTTTTATGGTTTCACATTTTAATATTTATCTTATAAAGAAAGGACAATTTACTTTTTCATGAGAAGAATTTGCCAAGGAATATTCATCACCCAAATGTTGTAAACATTTTATACACGAGGAATATTGTGCTTCAATTGAGAACTTTTATTAAAAATATCACAAAAAGTGCGGTCTCTGTTTCTTTAGTTAATTTAGAAAACTGCCAATATGTATGTTCCAATTATCAATATACAATTATATTTCTTATGTATATCTTAATCAAAGATCGTCCATTTAATAGCTGAATTTAAGAAGTTGCAAAGTGTCTGTTAATTTTGTAAAAACAGGAGGAAACGTAGTTACGAAATCAGATGATCAAAATCGTCTTTTCCTCTGTATATTTGTTAGTCAAACAGATAGCTTGTAATTTTTTTCTAAGAAATCTTTTATTTGTTTCAAGATACCGCTTTTGTAAGTAGAAACCACCAACCACGGAATAAGCAATCTACTAATTTTTTTACATTTATAGGTTTGTTATCTATTAGCATATTAGTTTGTTTTATAGTTATTTGAATTGTAATACAATGTTGACTGCCATACCCATTTTTCACATTTTTACCCATTGAGGATGTTTGTTTGTTCAGATATCATTAAATGTTATCATTCCAATGCAATTGTATGCCACCGTCAAACAAGTGAGAGGTTTAGCTTGCTTTAAACTCAGATTCATTCACATTCATTTCTACATACCAAATCAGGAATATGACAGTTATTATTATTCGTTTGATGTGTTTAAGCTTTTGAATTTACCATCTGATTAGTTTCTGTTCAGAATTTACCTCAGTGTAAGGTATTTTTGCTATTTTGCTTCTTAATCGAAAACTAAATTTCTGAAACATTTATTATCTTAAAATTACACTACCGATATCAAATGATACAAACTAAATGTCGTCAAAATTTGGATGCGTTTGGTTAAAATATCTAAATGATCAAATGATAGAGTTTTCTTATGCATAATCAAAATGAATACTTGTATTTCCAACTATTATTGTTATGTTCAGTTTGTAATTTTTTTTCCCGGCAGGACACGTGTCTACTGACTTGAGAATTTATACAATTTTAAGCTTATTGCATAGAGATTATCTAAACTAATGTAACCGATATAAAATTCAATATGAAATTATTACTTAATGTTAAAAGTATATTTGCCTTAGATTATTATTGAAAATTGGAATGACTCGTCGATAGAACACACTATGAATAAAAAGTTATAATGTTAGCAATACGTCAGTACCGTTCTGGTGTAAAGGACAAGTCTCTACCTTATAATCCAAAGGGTACAACAATTTGCAGTTCTGTGTTAAGATTACAACATAGTAGTCATCGGTTTTGTCGGGAACAGTTATGTTTAAGGAGTCCCTCCTAATGAAATGAATCACAAATTTGTCTGCAATTGAGTTAGAAAAGGAGTTTCTTTACCTTGAAAAGACAATGTTTTACAACTCTGATTGATATATACACGATAAAGGGACAAACATGCAACTTTAGAAAAATACATTCTAGTACATTTATTGTAAAAAGGTTTGAAATAAACGTAAAAAAGTGGTGGAAATTCATTATCTCTTTGTGCCCGGATGTATTACCGTGTCACCTTCAGAAGACCTTCAGAAAATGTGTAATAATCAAATATTCAGATTAATGATCACCGGATAGCTTAGATTGATTTATTAGTCTCAAAAGATAATGTAGCAGACGAGATTATTTAGCTTTTACAAGAATCCTCTACTGACATTGATAATACGGAATTGTTGAAGATCTGTTAATCATTGTGTAAGCTGTTTTATGGTCGAAGCATACACATTATCTTATATTTTAAAATTTAAAAGAGAACGGATTTTTGTAAACATACTATGGTTCTTATTTCTCATTAATGTCAGATCTCTGAAACAAAATTACGAGAATCAATTTACTTTGACGAACTTAATAGACAAAAGAAAGAAGAGGACGTTTATCCTTCCTTTCTGATGTCAAAGGTATAGAATATCGCGTAGCATCCATACATGTTAAACTTCTATACATCTTTTGTAAGATTTCACAATGCTGTCTGAGGAAAACCTTGTTTATCTCCTAGATGATTGCCTACCGATATATATCTGTATGTAGCTGCTTTTGTCAGTCATCTAGCCATATATCAATGTTTAATATCTATCATGATGTTTGTATTATATTTAAGCATCTCATATCTGATAAACATGGAATTTAAAATTAGTTTTTATCTTTTTCATTTGTTGTAAAAGGAGCAATCAATTTGAGATAACAAGAAAAGTATAAGTATCGCAAGTGTTCCGGATGCAATAGGACTTAAAGAAGATTGTTTGTAGTTATAGATTCAAAATGAAACTTAATTGCGTTAATTTTACTGTCAACAAGTCGATACCTTCTTACTGCGTTTGTATATGATCATTAATGGCTGTACTTTCCTGTAATTATTTGGTCTGATCGATGTAAATAGTGTATATTGTAAGTTTTAAACGATCATACAGTTAATACAAACATCTAACTTATTCAGTCATTGATATCATAAATGTATAGGGGATAGAAATGTCGGTAATGTAAAAGTCTTAGACAGTTTTCTTTTGTTAAGTTTGCGCATTCGTTTAGCTTCACACCAATAAAAAATAATCTCATATTAACTATTAAGTGATCATACTATGTGATGAAATATGCACAGTTCACAAAATTACTGTTAACTAATTTAAAAATTAGATTATTATGAATAATGCGCTTTTAATTACACAGTTAGCCTTGAATGCTTAGTTACCATCAACAGCTGGAAATGTGTATGAATTCATAACATATAATGAAGAGTGAAGTCTTACATTTGAAATAACTGCGGCTTTATATTGTATTAGAGCACTACGATTGTCATCTGAAAAATCATTTAAAATGTTTGAAATTTTAATTCAGGCTTTTGAATCTCAAATTACTAATACATCTCTCCGTAAAACGTTCGGTTATTTTTTTTCTCACAACTTCAATTCAGAGCTTCTTGATATATGATACAGAGCTACGTATTGACACGCTGCTTAATATTTCTCCGTGATTTATTAATTTTTCGTTTTCCTCATTCATGTGTATTTTCTCATTGACGCACGTGTACTCAGCAATTTCTTAATAGAACCAAAAGTATTTATATTCGATATTTATATTCGCAATTGCAAGCATTACCGTATGGGAAATTTTCAGATACAAAGCTAAGTTATCTTATTTTTCCTAAATACATGAAAGTTCTTCTTTTGATTCATATACAGTTATTTCGACGTTTTTGTATCAACTTTAAATATAGGTTTGTGCTACCATTTAAAGAAAGATTAAGAATAGATGCCATTTGAAAAACTATCCAGAAAAACTTAAACGATTATCTAACTTGATGGAAGAAAATGTTATAACTTATAGTCAAGTTTCGACCTTCAACAATAAGCCAAACCTACACCGTATTGTAACATATTAAAAACATTGGAACAAACGAGAAGCACAAACAGTTGATGTATGGCAAACATTAAATAAAAAAACGAATAATACACTAAGCAACCGACGACAATCGCTGAATTACAGGCTCCTGATTTAGAACAAGCAACTTTAACATTGGTCAGCTAAACTGAGTGTTGTTCTACTTCCTGTGGTATGTTTGAATATTATTTGATTTTAAGATTTCTGTTTATTCAAGCACTTGAGTAAAAACTAGTGAGTGTTAATTATCAAGAGCTATATAGTGACTTTTCCTTAATGTTATTCCTTGATGTGTTTAATTCTCTCAATTGTTTGACATATTTGATAAATCTTTGCAAGCTAATTGCATTGTGTTTAAAAAAAATCACTTGTTAATTTGAAAGACTGACATAACTTCAATACTTTAATCAAATTTCAGTCCTTTTTAAAGCTTCAACGTTAACAAAATTAATTAACAGTGCTTAATGTAAGAGTAAGCAATCATTATGTATTAACAAAACAATTATTTCGGAATTGAAATGGTTACATCTATTTGACATCAATCTGACTCTGTACATCTCCCTATAATTGCAATAATGTCGAGATATCATGCTGTTATTGTTATAGGTAGTTATAAAGAAATCATATTGTCTCAAAAGATTATGTCTAAACGTTAGACACTGAGTTCAGCGTATTCAAGGTCCAGCCTTGGATAACTGTTGATAATAATTTAAACGATATATGTCCTACATGTATGTCAACATGTTCTAATTGAGTTCGTGTAAGGCATCCAATGGAAATATTCAATGACAACATTCAATTGATTTAATGACATTCCCCAAAAGACGACTTTCCATGTGAACATTGCACTGATAGAATATAGTTGATATACTAATTAAGGCGAAGTGTACGTAATTACACCTCTCTAGCGGAATAAGGGATTAAAAACGTTCGTCGTTAGTTACGCAAGTTATCTCCCTTACTCCAAGAAAGAACACACGAAAGCGGTCTTTTGCAGTCTACCATGAAACCAACAATCACGCCTGTGCTGTCTTAAAACCTCATATAAATTATCTGAATTACTCTAATTAGAAATCAAAGCATTATGTATGTTGTTCAAAAAAATAAGTCTTTCTTTTTGTAAAGGAGAATTTCAGTCAAAAACAAATTTCTAATGAATTTTATGATACAAAATAAACCTTCAAATAACGATGAAAGTCATAGTCAATATTCCATACAAGCTACGAAATACAAAATGATAAAAAAAACATCCACAAGAAAACAATTAAAGTCATACCCCTTAATCAGGGTTCTAGTTTATATCTGTGTTGTCTTCTCGCTTTTGTAAATAAAAATAACAACTTAATAATTTTTGGTACAGCAAATATTGTGCAAAAGCAAGTACCATTTAAACATCTTTGCAATTATCCCTCAGAGAAGCAACTCACATAATTATTATTAAGAACTCTTACCCTATACCTCCGACTAAAAACAAAAACTAAGGTTTATAATATAAATATTTAATTGTTGCTATGTTTTGAAAATTTATGATATCTTTAACGTCAACAAAAAAACGTTATTTTATCCGAAGAGAACTCTGCGATGGTATAATTGTCTTTAACAACCTGAGATCAGCTCAAAAGTGTTTTGTTTACCGTTATTTGACTTTGTTCGTGTGCTTTTCGTGTTTAGTTTTTTTGCCATGGCATTGCCAGTTCTTGTTCGATTTATAAGTTAAATCATCCCTTTGTTAGTTGTCGCTTGTTCCTTCAAGGAGAACAACACTATCTGCCCGATGGCAATCATTCACAACGTTTTTGTAACTGTTAAGATTCGAACGGCACTGGAACGTATTCTGTAGGCAAATCGCGCTTCGGATGGTCCAATTTCTAGCCAGTAAGATAAGGAAACGGCCCAAAACTTCATAGAACTCCAAAATAAGTTATCGGAGCAGACAACACTGCTTCGGATGTTTGATCAAATGATATGATGACTTATATCGTACTTATTTACCTGTAATTTCATATCAATTCAGAAGTTTTATAAGATACGAATCATTAAACGATCTATAGTTTTTTTTTTAATAAGCTTATTCATATAACAAATAGTAATATATATTATTCCTGTGCACATATTTGTCTTGTTAAACCAAAATTGTTTGACAATATTCTCTATAATAAAGACGACATTAAATAATAGATAAACGATTAACTAGCAACTTTATTTGTTTGACTGCTGTAATCATATTTTTGACATTTGTACCTATTATGTCTGTTTGGTTTGTTCACACATCGTTGTCAATATAATGGAATCTGATGCAACTGTCCTATAATTGAGAGGTTTTGCTAGCTTGACAACCGGGCTAAATCCTCTATTTTCTACATGAGACATTGCATATACCAAGTCAAAAATATGACAGTTGTTATCCATTTGTTTGATGTGCTTGCGCAATTGATTTTGCCATTTTACTTTCCTTGAATTTTCCTCGGAGTTTATATATTTTTTTTTTACTCTGGTATATTGTTATCTCATTGGACACTAAACCACACATCCTTATTTATAAATCTAGGGTCAAAATTCCAAGGAAATCATCACTTGGTAGGTCAAGAGTTATTTCGGCCAATACCCAATACAGTGTAAGCCCTTTAAAATAACAAAATGATTTATAGATGTATTGCGGATACATTCTAAAATCAATGTATTAGTCTCGATTCAGCCTAATGCTTTAATCCACTACTTACCTGAAAAATAAATGCTTTGGAAAACTATTTAGATCAAAAGTTTCGTAATGTAAATCGTTAAATATACCTTTATTCCTGATGTTAATGCTTTTTTTAATAGTTCATCAAAATGTATACTTCGTAGATATATATAAATATATATATGACACAGGATACAAATTTACAGCAATAGACCTGTTAATCAAATATATAAACCTTTTATATGTAAATATCGTATCTCCGCCAATAACCTCAATATAGAAAGATGCAGATATTACAATGTATATAGAGAAAATAGATTATGTACTATGTCCAATGACAATATTGTAGAAGATGAATACCATGTTATTCTACAATGTAATAGATATAGTGATGTAAGAAAACTATACATTAAGAAATATTATTGGCAATATCCATCCACTTTTAAACTTTTACAGTTTTTATCAGTTCACAATGTGACAGAACTTAGGTAAATTTGTATTTAGTATTCGTAATATGTAGTTGTATTAATTATTTATCATATGAATTTATTTTTGTTCTCTGACACACATGTATTGTGTATAATTATTGTATTCATATTTCACTGATGCATTCAAAAAATATTGTAAAATTGTATATTCTATAAGCTGTATTGCTTCTGAATAAAGTATTATTATTAGTCTCGTTTCAGCCTAATGCTTTAATCCACTAAATAGCATGTTATGACAAAGTTTTCAGATAATAATCTACAAGTTGAACATAGATAGGATTATATAAAGAACGGACTTTTGGACTATCTTGATTGCAATCAGATATTATGCAAATTTTATAGAAATGAAATAATGTTTCGTGTTGAAAAATTCTTATATTATTTTCATCATACCCAGGCTAATTATTCCATTATCTCTTGTGAAATAATTTGATGGCAATTCAAATGTCTGTATGTAAAGATTGACATAACAAAAAAATTTAGAAAAAAGATTGGCCACAATAGAGCCAAACTGTATGATAACACAGATGATATCGGAATAATCTTAATGATTTGTAATCAGTAGTTATTGTTTCATCTCATTGGTATTCATTGAATTGTAACACAATCTTCTGAGCTATATTTTCTATTTGTAACAACGATTATAAAGCATTACGGAAATGACTATGATGAGTTTTTAAATGCGTATATTCATTTTATTATCATGATCCAAATATGCAGGAGTATTTTAGATTTATAAACCATTATCATGGAAATATTCTTACAAAACTGTAGTACTCGTTATGTTTACGTATTACATATGTTTTAATCAATAAAAATTTTCTCGATTATATCAACTTTGAGCAATATTTTTGTGTTGTGTTGTCTATAACACGCAGGATTCACCTTGCAGTGAACACATATTGAATTCTGTTTACGATTGTTTTAAGAAAGATACCTTTTCCACAATTAGTCAACACAATAGTGCATTCGTATTATGCGTTCCCGACTGAGCACGATTCATAATGCACAATTTATACTTGGTATACTAGTACTTAAACATAGACATAGTAATTAAAAAGTAAAAAGTAAAAAATTGAAAATATCTATTAAAGAATTACTTATTTCAAAGAATTATGTACGACAGTCATTTGAGGGTGTCAAATTCCCACTAACAACATACACCACCCATTCACCATACACCATAACACCATAGACCCTGTGCCATGACACCATAAACGTAACACCTTTGCATCCTTCACCCTACCTATTTTATCTGAACCATCCGGAATTACCGAAGATGCAAATTAATTTCAAAGAAAGCGTGCGACTACAAATTATTCATTTTATCTATAAAACTAATTTTGATGACAATATTGTAAATTAATGTATAAAATTACAAATCAGTTCTTATCAATATTTTGCATAGTTCTTAACTTTGATAATCCCATCTATTATACACGTTTCACAATCACACCATTCCTCATACACTTTTACACCATTCCCCTTACATAATTCACCATAGCACCATACACCTTCTACTATTACACCATATGCCATACACTGTTACACTATACAGAGAAGTAACACCATCCGAGGACTGTAACAACAAATATGTTGAATTGCAAATAAAATGTTTGTAAGCATAAGTACCTTATTCAGGCAATATAAATCTGAATACACATGTAGGTTCCAAAAGATTAATGCAACCTATGATGGTGATTAAGGAAAAGTAAGTATTAAACTAAATTTCCAATTCAGGTAACTGAAGACATGATACGGAAGCTGCAATATTAAGATATGTTCACGATAATGAAATGGTACTTTTTTTTATTATTGAATATGATAATATTTCTGAATTTACACAGATACTATCTAAATACGAAAACCGTACATCTTTATTATACTGTAATTTCTTTTTCTTACAATTACATGTAGCCAACACTTTTTTTATCTTTGATTATTTTGTATTTCCTAGATATAAAGTGCCAGTAATTATTGTATATTTTTTTTTCTAATTTAGAATTTCGCTATATTTTTCTATAAATGAACTTTATCATATACTTAAAAGCAAAATGAAATAAAAAAAATAGGGTCACCGTTCATTTAAGCTCAAAATCTGCTTTCGGAAAAAGCATACATTTTCGTTAATGTACTTTTTATCTGTTGAGCTAATAGGAGAACTAGAGTATATATCGAAATAAATAATAACTTTACTACAGAAATCGCTTAAATTTTACATTTACTTAGTTTATGTACAGCTTTTTTAAAAACAATAATAAAAAATATAGGTCACCGATGAGTTAAAAATGGCATTTTTGCACCAAAGGGAGATAATTTGGAGCTTTTTCAATGATATTAACATTTTAAAAGTCATCTGGGGCCAAACTGAATCGTTTTTTGGGGGTTGATTTTTGTACCATATCATAAAGTAATAACTAATAGTGTACTAAAGAAAAAATTGTAATGAAAAAATAAAGGTTTAATTTTTGGCTAAAATTTTTGTACCCACGAGCCACCTTAAGTGTGGATTTAAAATAGAGAGACAGAGAGTAACGAACCTTAAGAAAAACAAAAGCTGGAAAGTATACCCGTTATCGATCAAAATTAAACGGTTTAGAACATTAAACCCTTAATGTTTAACATTAACTTGATATAGGTTGCAAAAAAAAATGAAGAGAATCATTTTCCACACTCAGAAATAATGCATTTGAAAACGATGTCTAGACAAAGCTTATAAATGCATCCACTATCATCTTATTAAACTCTCTCAACAATTTGAAAATGTCAATGTTTATGTTAAAATGAAGAAAAGAAAGATTTGAATCGAATGTTAAATTCATTTTTATTAGTGAGTAAATGTGTGTTAGTAGTCGCGGACAAGAATAAGTAAATAACATATTTTTATTTATACTGTGTTATATCTATATATAGTATTGCAGCGACTACTAATACTCTTACAGATAGACATGGTGTTGATACACAATTCTATTTAATATGGTGGAACTTAATGTCAGCATATATATATTGAAGAAATGTTTACATTTTTCTGTATAAACCGGTATACGTATACAGTTAAAGGAATTTTAAATGATGATTGTGAGAAAAGTTTGATGTTCTTTTCTATTAAGCCTCTAATTTATTCAATAATCATGCCACCTTGACTATTATTGTTTTGGATTGGAATATGATACTGGGGATGATAAATGTAATTCTAGAACAGATATTTGAATGATTAAAACTACTGATGTAAAAGCTGTACAAACTATTTCAAACATTGTCAAAATGTAATACTACTAAGATACTACTACATGCTATGTAACTTTCATAACAATTGACAATCGTATTGATATCAAGGAAATCAATTGGATTTCGGATTTGGAATTATTGTTGCAGAAAAATGTGTAACAATGCAGCGGTAAAAAAAATACCCGAAATGCTAAAAGTTAACATAATGCAAACACAAACTATATAGATGGAGAATACATATATGCATCCACATATCGACACTTGGCTTATACATCCGTAGCTATCAATATTTTGGTAGTGAACGTTCATGATGAAAATATATC
The DNA here is from genome assembly GCA_019925275.1 of Mytilus edulis. Taxonomy (NCBI): domain Eukaryota; kingdom Metazoa; phylum Mollusca; class Bivalvia; order Mytilida; family Mytilidae; genus Mytilus; species Mytilus edulis. The sequence goes on from CM034351.1 coordinate 108,086,967, forward strand.
CAAAATTAGCAATTTGGAAGTACATATATATATATATAAAGTGCACTTTTCTTAAATAAAACATAACTGACTTCATTAGTTACGGAATTTGATGCCGACAAATTATACTCATCGGAAGACGCCCATCGGCAATGTGTATGGGTTAGTGACTACATCACCAAAAAGAGAAAAATATATAGCTGAACATAGAAGTATTTGCAGATCGGTACAGAGAGCATTTAACATTAACTTTAATGCAAAAAAAAGAAAAATAGTTCTTACACAATTATTACCGTATCAACAAAACATATAATAAATTAAATTGATTTCAATCTAATTTGTGAAAATGCAATTTATTCTGAAACAATCACAGTTATTACAATTCTTTTCTTGAATGAATTGTTCCACTAGCTTTTATAAATAACAATTAACAGCTTTTTAAAAAAAATTATGTTTACAGTTCACAACATTTTCTTTGCCTAAATACTTTCGAGTCAGCTATATAGCCATTATAAATTCAAGGTCAATGATGCGTCTTTTGAAGGAGAACTTCACAATTGGCATATCCAATTATAACCCTGGAATCTTTTATGAGTTTTTTTTTTTATTATTTATTACATTTTCAAAAAATTATGATTATTTAGGAATTGTCAAACAAATATGTTATAACCATTCTCATTTGAAAATGCCTGTACCAAGTCAGGAATATGACAGTTGTTATTTATTTGTTTGATGTGTTTTATCATTTAATTTTGCCATTTGATAAGGGACTTTCCGTTTTGAATTTTCATCGGAGTTTTTGTGATTTTTTAGGTCGGTCTTGTAATCTTGGTACCTTGGATAACTATTGTAATAGGCTTGAAACGGAAATAAAACTGGAGCACTTGAACTGCAACTTGAAAAGAATGGTATATTTGATAGATATTGCGAGAGTTCATAACGCGCCGAGAGCGTAACACTCTTTCTACTTTTGACATCGGATGTAATATTTCCATTTACACCGGAGGGGTTACGTTATTGATATATTCCGCCGAGCCAAAACAGATGCTCCAATTTGGCAAGGTTGAGCTTGCATTTGCAATCGGAAGAAGACAACAAATAAACATATTTCTGTACCCCAAATCACCTTTTGGGTGATATTTCTCTTTTGCATGACTGTCCTTTTGATAAGGGTTTCACTTCTACGATTTTTGTTCAATAGAGCCAATTTTCTTTTTCATAAACACAAATTATGTTATCTAAAGAGGGATGCAATACGGAAATTGAAATTCTACAGAGTTCGTTTTTTGAAATCACATTTACATTTTTCTTTAACGTCTCCATGTATAATCCGATGTGGAATACATCAATCGATAGTGAAGTAAAGAACGGACGCGTTTGCTATCAGCAAGTTAAATGCTTTGAGTTAGCGTTCAGTAAAAACAAGAATGTTAAGATACTGTATGATATTGTTTATTAATATTTTGAGCTTGCGTTCAGTACGTATGGGTAAACATAGTTAGATTAGTATTCACTTATTTTGTTGACTTTATGTTCAGTTAATACAAACGTTGTATGCTACAGTATGATATTGTATATTATTATTTTGAGTGACGGTGTTTTAAAATTCCCTCTACCGTATTAAGAGTTAGGTAATGGTTATTACTGATTTTTTTGTATTGTTTTTGTATACATATATCTACTGTAATTCTTTGTTATCATTATTATTGTTATAGTTAGTTAACAAGGGTTTGTGAAAGGTTACCTGAGATCACCCCTAGTTTTGGGTGAGGTTCGTGTTGCTTATTCTTCAGTTTTCTTTGTATTGTCATGTGCACTATTGTTTGTCTGTTTGTCTTTTTCATTTTTGCAATGGCGTTTGACTGTCCCTCTTGTATCTTTCGTCCCTTTTTTTTTCAAATCGTAGCATATTTTTTTATCATTTGTTTTTATTCTGTTCTCCCAAAAAAAATCGCACCAAAAACCAGTTAATATATAAACTCGGTTACAATGTGGTACAGTATTTCAACCCCACCGCATTTTATAAGTCTGATATTACTCTTGTAGTGTTCTTCAGTGAAAATAACGACAAACCTATTATAGTTTATGTGTATTTAACAATGTGTTATTCACAATTTAAATGGAATCGGGATGATTTAGAGCTTGACATTTGGTAAAAATATCCGTCGGCTATCCAAGTAAATTTGAACGTTTTTCATTTATTATCATTAATACAAAATTACAGACTGTGCAAAGCGACTAATAACTTGTTGAGACTTTGAAACGAATACACATTCTATTTATTTGCTGGTTTTTTAAAGCCAATGTGTGATTATCTTTGATATCAATTGTTAATTCATTTTTTCCGGGAACCAATTATTATGTACATAGCATCAATAAAACGTTGTACTTGTATATGTTCATTAGTATCATATAGTGTATCATACGCATTTAAGATATTTCGTTGGTATTTAAAATGTTCTTTTATGCTCCAACACTATTTTTTATTTACTGGTCAAAAGTACTTTGTATTTTACTTCAAATGAAAATCGCCATAGGAGTGTAATTATCTACATCTATTTTGAAAGCATTAATTCCTCTTCAGCTGTTTTCATTAATAATATATAAATTATACTGTAAATAAAGGCAACAGTAGTATACCGCTGTTCATAACTCATAAATCCATGAACAAAAACAAAATCAGGGTAACAAACTAACTGAGGGAAACGCATTAAATATGAGAGGAGAACAACGACACAAAGTTAGCATTTATACTGATCTTTATCATTAGAATAACTTACAGTATACGTCAATATCGTTAAAACACAAATCACATAACCTTACACATGCTTACACGTTAATGATAATGACAACACTATATCCTTCCTTCTGTGTTTGTTATAATTGTATCAGCCAATATTAATTTCCGTCTCACCATTTGTTAAGTTGTGTAAACTAACGAGTAATGCAGATGATCCCGAAATGTTTTAAAGTCAGAATGAATAAAACGACACGAGTCTGACCCTGTCATTTTTTTTTTAACTTGCATAATTGATTGTAAGTATATGATTATTCTTGACTACCCCTTGTTTAGATTTCAGTTCGGTACTTTTGTTATACCTTCGCAACGAATTGTCAATCAGTATATGATTACTCAGACTTGCATTTATAAATTTAATATTCCTGTAAACCAACACTAAATTAACCTTCTGACTATATAATGTCTGTTTTTCCTGTTGGATTAAGTAGACGTAAAAATCATCCCACAGCAGTCACGGCTGGTAATCTACACACGCAGAACATTTGGTTCTGCAATGAAACCGTGACAGGATTTTCCGGTTGTGCTTGGGTGGAGTAATTGTCACCGCTTCAAAAGGTATGTACATTTCTAAATCTCAATTTTCTTATTCAACTGATCAAAATATTGAAAATCAGGGAATGCTATGCTGTGGTGAATACTTTAACGAAGAGATACATGTATCATTTACTGTTGTACGTAGAGTTGAACTCATACAAAATCAGTTGTCCCACAAGGAATAGCCTAAAAAAGTGACATTTCAATTTTGAATTGTTCTATTTACAGACCTACAAGTTCAAATTAAGTTTTTTTTTCGGGCAATGGGTATGAATGTTGTTTTTGGCGGCGTGTGCGCTGTCCGGTGTTGATAGACGGCTTAATAATTCCATAAACAACATTTTTCCATGAAGTCATGCGTGAGGGGATTGGTTCTGATTGAGGACATCGTGAATGCGTGAGGGGAAGTACAAACATATTTTTTTAATCTTTGGCTTTGTGACTTTTGTTGACTCAATAAATGTGATCAAATCAATGCTGATTAAAAAGCAAAGATTTTTCCTTATACTTCAATAGATGTAAACTGATCTCCGATTCAATGAAATCAAACTATTAATTGTTTGTTCAATTTCATAAAATGCCATTGTTCAAAGGAAAAAGGAAAAGAGGACTGAAATTGACTCTCTACAAAAAGCCATGGAGATACAAGTTATCCCCGTCTTCGAGCGAACTAAACCCTCTGGGAGTAATTCTGTCGTCAAATATACGTCACAGAGATCACCACATATATCTAAGAAAATTATATCGCCGATGAAAACTTCGACACCTATTAGATGAAATCTGTTCGCCCAAAATCACGAAATATTCGAAACTACAAAGGCAAATATACATAATTTATTATTCGCCAACATTGATGAAAGGCAAGATAGTCTCGAAGAACACCATAAGGAAGATCATGTATTAGACAACGAAGAAGACATAGAAGAAGACTTACAAGGAGACATAGAAGAAGACCACGAGAAAGACCACATGAAATACCTTGAGGAAGACGAGGTTAAAATAAGTCTGGACATTGAGTCTCAAGCACGAGAAAACCGATCCCTGCGAAAAAGTGACCGGACGAACAAGTTATATATAATATCTAAAAATAGTAAAAGGCAAATTTACGATGACCCATAACGTTACAGTACAACATAAGAACGAACTATAAAAATCAGTGGAAAAAAGCTTAATGAAGTTACGAAAGGAGTTATCTCCCCTAAAATATTTTATTTAAAAATTTGATATTTGTTTAAATATTTTGATTTATACAATAAATCACCAAATATTCTTTATATGAATAAGGTCTAACTAGTGAATTACAAATCTGTCTCCAAATTTGCAGATGTGGGCAAATAATCGGTCTAGTTTTTAATTGTAGCAAGAAAACAAAATCGTTGACAACAGTTTTTGTCTTCATTCTTCGTGAAACATATTATTAAACCTAGGTTCCTACAATTATTTCACAATCCAATCTCATAAACTTTTTTAAGCACACTCACATATGTGTTTTTTCATGAACAATGTAGCCAAATTTAGGTAAGTTTCAACGACTAATAGCTTGAATATAAAGATATGATTTGTACTTCCCCTCACGCATTAGCTTGAATATAAAGATATGATTTGTACTTCCCCTCACGCATTCACGATGTCCTCATTCAGAACCGATCCCCTCACGCATGACTTAATGAAAAAATGTAGTTTTGGGAATTATTAAGACGTCTAACAACACCGGACAGCGCACAAGCCGCCAAAAACAACATTCATACCCATTGCCCGAAAAAAAAACTTAATTTGAACTTGTAGGTCTGTAAATAGAACAATTCAAAATTGAAATGTCACTTTTTTAGGCAATTCCTTGTGGGACAACTGATTTTGTAGGAGTTCAACTCTACGTACAACAGTAAATGATACATGTATCTCTTCGTTAAAGTATTCACCACAGCATAGCATTCTCCGAATTTTAATATTTTGATCAGTTGAATAAGAAAATTGAGATTTAGACATGTACATACCTTTTGAAGCGGTGACAATTACTCCACTCAACCACAACCGGAAAATCCTCTCACGGTTTTCATTGCAGAACAAAATGTTCTGCGTGTGTAGATTACCAGTCGTGGCAGTATATTTTTTATTATTAATTTTAACATGAAAAGACCGCCGAAACTACTTACCAGATATATTGATTGGGAAATGCACTAACATGATTAACAAGTTTTATAGTTTTACAGTCATATATAATATGATTATACACTACTGTTTGCAAATCACATCTATATCAATGTCCTTATAATATTACATATATAAAATAAATTGATCATCGATGTAAACGCAGTACAAAGTGACAGAACTGAAGAAGCAAAAATGCAGACGCAGGCAAAGGAGTTTGCAATTTTGTTCTGTTATAATTCAATATTACAGATGACTGCACATTAACTGGGTGATTTGTATCGATAAAAGTATGATAAAAGATTTGGAATTTCCAGTTATAACTGTGTTTTAATATGCACAAAATGATTGAATGTTCATTTTCCTTAATGAAAACTATCAACATGTAACAATCACAATTTAAAAGCTTGGTTTAGCGTCGATCAATTCTAAAACATTTGTTTTCATGTACTATTGCTATGATCGAAATCACAAATATTAAAGACACTCGCGTGACTTTGGTCAGGCATAGCTTGGTAGACATCTATGTGGAATTTATAATTGTTATGAAATCACTTTTATATGACATCAAATTAAAGTAAAGAAGTTCAATGGTGCATACTGTTAGGAGGCCTGTATATAAAATGTGGCTATCATTAAAACCACTTATGTATTAATCTTTATTCCTCAATAGGAGCACCGCATGTTATTTAAAACTTTTCAAACAAATTGATTTATGTGATCAACGTATAAAATAAACTATACTTTATTATTCTCTAATACAATGATCGTTCTCTGATCGTTTGATGAGTTCTTCAAAACTATAATTATTATCAAGATTTCTACAAGCTTTCTGTGCCACTTGAGATAAATTTAAAATTGCAAAAAGTATTATCTTTTTTTTAACTTCTAGATAGTGCCGATTCATGCTTGATCAACTGATAGAGTAGAATAACATTTTCAGAGTCCTGATTATTGAAGATTAAACCATAGCTTTAGAATTTGTTCAGCATAGAAAATAAATCGTTTACCTATAACACTGCTGCATTCGTACCGTAAAAGTTATTAACAATATAAAATTAAGTTTAAATTAAATCTGAGACAAACGTCAGTATGATATAGTTACAGAAAACCTGCAGCCATATTGCGACTCTTTTAGTCTAAACTATACCTGTGTAATATTTAAATGAACCAATGGTTATGTACAATATAATACAATGTATTTTAAGTGTATGTTATGTTGCAGAAACAAGGTAGGTAAACACTTAGTATTTTGTTGGATAAGTGGTAACTAATGTTCATTTTTTTCTTCTTCAGATGTTCGACATAACTCATGTCATAGATTTCGGATCCACGATTTTTTAACCAATAACAGAACAATGGACATTAACTGTTCGAATGGTGCTGAGTTAGGCTCAATGTATTTGATATTTGAAAATACTGCAAATTAACAAAAACAACAAACAAAACGTGAAATAAATGTGACGATACGATTGCCATCCATAGGCATGTATTTAATTAAATTCATGTGTGGTTCTTGTTTATCCCATTCGTATGAACGTACATAAACACATTTAACTCATGAAGGATCTACAACAAAGTATGTCACTAAGTTTAAAAACAAAATACTTGTTTAATTATTAAAATATTCAATGATGCTACTGTAAACACCTGTCTTAAGTTGGTTACTATATTCTAAACTCTTGATTCATGTAAGTTCTACGGTTTGGTTACTATATACTAAACTCTTGATTCATGTAAGTTCTACGGTTTGGTTACTATATACTAAACTCTTGATTCATGTAAGTTCTACGGTTTGGTTACTATATACTAAACTCTTGATTCATGTAAAGTTCTACGGTTTGGTTACTATATACTAAACTCTTGATTCATGTAAGTTCTACGGTTTGGTTACTATATACTAAACTCTTGATTCATGTAAGTTCTACGGTTTGGTTACAATATACTAATATTGATCAAAGGTACCAGGATTATACTTTTGTACGCCAGACGCGCGTTTCGTCTACATAAAACTCATCAGTGACGCTCATATCAACACATTTATAAAGCCAAACAAATACAAAGTTGAAGAGCATTGACGATCCAAAATTTCAAAAAGTTGTGCCAAATACGGCTTAGTAATCTATGCCTGGATTAAGAAAATCCTTAGTTTTTCGAAAATTCAAGTTTTGTAAGCAGGAAATTTATTACAATGACCACATTAATGATATTCATGTCAACACCGAAGTGTTGACTACTGGGCTGGTGATATCCTCTAATCCCTTGATTTATGTTACAATGTAGTTCTACGGTTTGGTGAATCATTGAGGGTTTTGAACGTCAAAGATATTTTATATATGTTTTAATCAACATTTCAATATGAATCATGCGTTGTAATATCGCTTACAAAAAGTAATTTTCACCACGAAGGATATCAAAACAATATAAGCTGCTTATTATCATACATTGAGAAACACCTTTAAAGAAATACCTCGTGTATTAACTGTAAAAAGTGGGATAGTATTTAGAAAATTGTCAATACATGAAATGAATTATTTATGAAATTTTGTCTGTAGGAATATTGACGCCTGACACTGATTTTTTTTTCACAGACAATCCATGTTTGTCGATTCTATTCAGCCATTCCTGTTATAATATTTGAAATTAGTCAATGAAAAAGAGTAATTGAATAAAGACCAAATGATAAAATCATAAGTGGATAGATAATGCGGCTAAAAGAAAACTAGAAATATAGGTTAATTTAAACTTCTAAAACAGCTCAACTGGATCATAATCGAAAAGTTTCAGTAGTGTCATACTTGACTAATATGAAATAAGGAAGTATAACAATCAAGTAAAACAATCCTATCATGCGTAAATTTGAACGATTGAATGATGAACTGATAAATATATGAACTACACCGTCAAGACACAGACTTTCGTATCGGTTGACAAAGATTAAATAGTGTAAACGACGCCTCCATCAAATATATAACATTCGCTTATTGGCATGAAAGTTTTGATATTAGTTCCTCTCAATGGTCTGTTTTTCAATGATAATGCATATCAACAAAGAAGTGCAAGCTTTAAAGCTGGCGATAAACGAAGTAGACGGGATGGGTAAACGAAAACAGGAGTAAGTAGCATCGATAATTGCTTTTCTCTGATTACACTATGTTTTTTAAACAAAATATCTCATAGTATGTGTTTGTTATACAAAAAATTTCACAGCATATATGATAATTACAAATTGATATAGATTATCTGAATATGGACAATCTAATTTAAAGGTCTTGGTAAGGTTGTGATGGAGGTGACCGGTTACCCTAGCGTTTGTTTTTTCCAAATTGCGTTTTGTAGACTGTTGTTGAACTATCATTTGGTAGTTTTACTTTATTGAGGTAGAGTTGTCAGTGTGTCACACGAATTCAAAAACTCATGGTGTATAATATAATTACTAATGGATATGGATTTGTTGCCCTATTCTGATTTGAATTTGATATCTATAAGAATGTTCACCTTTTATAATTTTTGTCGAAACGGAATACAGTGCGTATGTAACAATTAGTTTTATAAGAAATAAAAAAGCTAACACATTTATAATGCCTCTTAGTATAAGATAAAGGCTGCATAACTTATATTTTCTAATAAACTTGATGTAATGATCAGAAAAAACTACACTAATTATTTCCCCATAGACATTATGATGAGGGGTCAAATTGGACTTAATAAATAAAAATCAGACACGAAAAGAAGAAATAATTTCAACTAAAATATTTAAACTATCACACGGACGCGGAAATGACAGATATAATTTAGAGTTTGAACACCTGTTCCAATTCCCAACGGGCGACTTAAAGGCATTTTCTATCGTACTTACTATTTTTTGTGATGAACAGGAAAAGAAAAAATAGAAGAATAATTTCGGTTGTCAGAATCACCTCCATAAAAAAAATCGCCCTTTATCTCAATCGATATGTTCAAAGGTAACCGTGCTCATTAGACAAATCCCACTAGAATTAATTTTTATTCATATTTTAAAGACTCGACTTTTTTTTTAAAGTTTCCCAACAGTTCAAGAGCCTTTATTTCTCTGTTATCTCATTTTCCGTAATTCAACATATTTGTAACAATATGAAAACGTGGTTTCCAACAAAGTATGCACTTGCATATATGATGGTGTAAATATGTCTTCTTTCTATCGCAAACTCGTAAATATAAAGTGGTCCCAATAAGCATGAAACATAGTGCCATGTCTTTTCACTTTACGTTGCGATCATGTTGTGTTATGGGTGTCATTGTGTCGAAAATATAATTGTCGATTGTCTATGTTGACAGCATTAATCATAATGGTGTTTTATTGAAAGTTTTGGTCTGTGTGTTATTTTCTTTTAGCTATGCTAATATATCTTTCTTCTTCTTGTACCAAATTAAAAGTCTTATAAACATAACAACTATTTTTATTTTATATGAAAGAGTTAGATTATAGTATTGATACGAAATTCACTTCTACTCAATATCTATGTTTTTTAAAGTGTGCCGACTTTGCTTTAAACGTTTTATGCGGATGATGTCATTTTGTATTATAGTGTAACTTACAAGTTTTAACTGGGTGCCCTTGAATGCATGGCATGCTTATTTTTCAAACTTAGTTTAGCTCTGCCTAACTCTGCATAATCTATATGTGTGTTATGTCCTTTTTGCTTTTATTATTAGTGCTGTATATTGTTTATTGTGTATACATGTATGTGTGCATGTGTGTTGTTAAAACATGCTCAGATGTGGATTTTTAAGACATATTGGGGACAGATACCAATTTCAATGCATACAGTCTCGCTCCATTGTGAGTTTTAGCGATTCCTTTATAAGGTATACATGTAATCATTGTGTTGTCTTCCTAATTGGGCAATGAAATATAAACATCAGTAAACTTCTGTTATCTACATATGCAAGATGGAAGAGATTTATATTAAGACGTTGGAAGATTCTAATTTAAGTGACATGACTAAATGTGTTGTGTTGATAAGAGGTATTTTGCTGTCATCGACTTATAAATGATCAGCATCCTATTCCCTCATAATACCGAGGTGTGTGCTGTCGACGTGATCAGCATTGTTGGTTAGACTAAGCAGATGATATTTGATAATACATTAGTGAAAAGCAGATAACATGTCACTACTTCTAGCAGATTAAGTGTCAATTATTTAAAAGGACAAGACTTAATGCGAACGCTTTTCAAAGAGTACTTTCTTCTCTTAAAAATAATGAGGAGTGGAAATCGTTGCCGAAATAAGATTCCGTTTAATTAAACAATATCGGTCTTAATCAAGCTGAGTCGGAAATTAATTTCAATATCTCTACTGAATTGACAACTTTGTACTATATTACTCGAAGCAATTCAAATTATGGAATTCTGATGAAAAGTTTCAAAGGCAGTTGTTGGAATTTCCCGATAAATATCAACTTATAGTTTTTTACATTGTTTCTAACAGAAATGTATCTCAGTAAAATTGTCTATCAAGCTAGATGATATTTTTATTAACTGTATTATTCATGAAGCCCAATAGTTCTTTCTATTCTAGTACACTTCTGCCGAATATCGCAATATAACATCCTTATTTCACCATTAATTTTGTGAAGGCTCTTAATCAAGAGCATTTTTATGATAACGAGTATTAAACTTCCTTAAATGAAATAGTTTATGTATTTATGTTATTAATATAGCATTGTTATGAATATTTTTATTATTAATACTTCCAATAATTAATTTTCAGTATATTAAAAGGACACTTGCTACATTTTGTACGAGATATATAAAAAAAATACAAAAAAAGATTTTTTTTTTAATGATTAATGGAAGTGGAATAGTGAAATAATATAAACAAATTATTAGTGTACTGCCTTAACATATCAACGATATAAAGATGTGGCTAGAAACAGAGAAATGCGAGGCTCCGATGAGTTTTTTTTCACGGTTTCGGGCCGAATCCTTATATCGTGGATATGTAAGTCAATACACCATTATTGTCTTTATGCTGCAATCTAGAAATAAATATTTTTAATTGTTGTTTTATGTGTTATTGTTATTTATTTGATTATCTTAATATTGGGAAACATCCCCCTTTAAAAAATCCTTATGTCTGGCAAAGAAATATACATATAATGCAATGTTCACTACCTGTAAAAACCAATCCATGGTAAATTCGTTTGAGTCTGGACTAAAATATTAAACAAAAACTTCCAACAAAAATTATTTATAGGTTTAAAAAATATAAGTAAGTGAAGCATGCTTTTCGAATAATTGTAAAACAAATAATATGAGTCGTTCCACGCTAAAGGTTTAAGCGGGTCATCATAACTATTCAAATATATTTCCGGCTTTCCTATTTAAATATTCATGAGGACAAGTGATATCGGGTCGGTGACTGTATCTTACATAGAGAGATTTATCTAGCTAAAAACCAGGTCCAATCCACCATTTTCTACGTAGGAAAATGCATGTACCAAGTCAGGAATATGACAGTTGTGTTCCATTGGTTTGATGTGTTTGAACTTTTGTTTTTGCCATTTGATTATGTTACTTTTAACACATACCTATATTATTCTGACCAGGTGATATCGTGTCACATGACTTGACAATTTACAAACTACTAATAAAATTTGAGTTTAAATTTCGATAAGCATTTCAAGTCATAGCCGGCTACATATTGATGACAAATTTAATATTTATAAATTGTGAGTTGTCTCATATGGAATATTGAAATATGGCATTGTTGAATTGTTAACGTTTAGAATAATGTTTTTAAAAGATGTAAACATGGGAAATCTTGAAATGCTGACCTCTCTATGGTTGCCAGAGATCTAAAAGATGGCAGGTACACGTATAGAAAAAATGAAATTCCAAGGTAGGAGTACATCAGATGTGTAAAATATAAATACTCGACAAGGTATAATGATAATAAAAATAAAAAATTCACCTTATATTAACCGTACTCAATCGGCGCAAATGTAAGACAAAATTGGTGCAAGTGAAAGAAACAATTTGCACAATTGCAATGAATATAAGTGCAAATGGTAAACGTCGGTAATATAATTTATTATTATTTTTAGTGCATTTCATTTTTAAAACTTAATTCTAAAAGTTTAATGGCTGTCAACTACATAGTGAATTCGTGCTATAAATGTTGTATACTTTTAAACCTTTTTATTTTGAAAATTGCAACTAACAATTTTATTGGTAGCTCTTGTATTAATGATTATGAAAGACAAATGCTTTACAGGTGTGATTTTGATGGTGCTGCGGCAAACATTATAAGACTTGTTCAACTTTTACAGAAAGACGTTTAATTTAAAAGGAAAAGAGTGTTATGAATACCAGATGAGACTTATATCCAACAGTAACCAAAATGACCAATAATGTGTCTTTGACACGACACTCAACCGCCACTATGCTAAAATGTATTTATAAATCTTTGTCAGCATACACAAATGATAAAGCTATCTGCAATGTGAGTAAACAGTCAATGGAAGGATGTACAAGAACATGCACGATGTTTATTTAATTTAACAATGCTTTGATTTTGCTTTCAATTTAGAAGATATTCAATAAAATGTAAACTCACAAAAATACTGAATACGAGGAAAAACCAAAACAGAAATCAAAAGATCAAACACATTAAACGAATGGAAAAGAACTGCCATATTCCTGATTTGGTACACACATTCTTGCATGTAGAAAGTGGTGGATTAAACCTGGTTGTAACGCTATCTAAATCTCTGACTTTTATGACAGTCGCTCCAAATTCCATTATATTGACAACAATGTGTGAACAAAACAGGTTAATATTTCAAAAATAGGGACACAGCAGTCAATATTGTGTTATAATTTTAATAACTATGAAACTTAGGGCAAACAAATATGTAACAAAGAAGCACAATTACAAGACCGAAATACAAAATTAAACACATTTATGATAGCACAGTAACATAATGACGGAATGTAAAGTGTCATGTCTATTGCATAAAAGAAACACAAACAGGTATATAGACAAAATACATTAGCAAAAATGAAGGCTTAAAGTTAACATGCTTCTTGGCTATATACCAGCTTTGATTTCATACACACAGAAGAAGACGTATACTAAGCAACAAAATTATTTTAATTTAACTGTGTATAATATGACACAGGTCTTTTCGAAAAGTTTTATTGTTTAACATTTCACAGTGGTATAATACTTAAACTTAGTTTAAACCTGTTGAGTTTTATTTAACCATAATTATTTATCTCTTATAATTTGTATTAACTATGTATTTGCATTCAGGTATCACAGATTAAATGTATTCGTTCATAGTGTGTAAGTTGGTGTTTTTAATTGAGTTTTAAAAGCCTTCCAATTGATCTTTTATAGTGTGTTTTTCTATTTTGTTTTTACTATTGTTTCAGAAAAATGAGAAGGATTGGTATCATTTAAAAGTTTAATCCCGCTGCAAATGTTTGCACCTGTCCTAAATCAGGAAACTGATGTACAGTAGTTGTCTCATTGGCACTCATACCATATCTTTCTATATCTATGAATACAAAAATTATGATAGAACAATATAACAAGAAGTAAAACGTCGAGTATGGACTGAAAAGAAAAACCCAAAGAAAATCGTCTCAGTCTGAAATGAAAAACATCTTGTTTGTAATTAGATACAGTCTGAACCATTTCTTGAAATGCTTGGATAGTCCTATTGAATTCTTGTATAACATTTCATATTACAAAATCCTGGTATCACATTTTGAAGTACTATCAAATTGTTATAAAACTGTGTCTGATACTTTGGGATCCTTGCATTCTATTTTGTGGTACTTTGGAATCCTTCAATAATATATTTGGATACTATCCAATCCTTGCATAAGAATTACGCGGTGATATGGACACATTTTGCTGGGTCAAATACAGGAACATGTCTGTGTAAAAAAAACTAATCAACCTGTATATGGTATGTTTGTCAGAGATTAGTGCCTGTATTGTTTACCAGTTACAACCGCGAACAATGTCTGAGATAATAAAATCTGAATATATCACCAAACATACCATTTGCATATGCCATTTAAAATGTTATTTAGTCAAGCGATATGTTTTGATCACTTGCACGAAGACATTTTATTCTAAATAATGATTTTTATAAAAATATCATTTTATCTGATATGATCTCTTATTCAGAACCTTTAATCAAGTCAATAAATCACCACAATTTACGGAACATTGTTATTAACCCTGGTATGATAACATATTTTACGACAAATATTGAACACGGATCGTCGTTATCTAAACAATCACAGCTATATCCAACAGAATTGTTTATTTTCATCAATCACATTCAGTTCTATACATTTACCCCCATGATTGGTATTTAGTTTAATTGTAGTATACTTTCTAGGTACATAATTATGTCTGTCTGGTATTGTTTATGACGATATTATTCTGTTATTCCATGTCAGGTTTCTGATAAGAAACAATTAAGTGAAATTCTCATTTACATATCATTTAACACTAACCAGAACAACAGTATTCCATTATTGTGGTTCTTCCATATAAGTCAGAAAACATATTGTCCTTACATGTACTATTCTTAAAGGACGGGTTTAAGTACAAATTTAATAGAGAGATATCTTGATTATAGTGTCTGTTTTATCTGTTCAGTCAACTGATTTGTATTGCGTCAAAAAATGATACCATAGAAAAGAGGCGATGTGCAACAAAGTCCAAATGAGGCGGAATTATGTTTGCCAATTAAGAGAATTGCTGAAAACAACGTATTTTCCTGTCGGATGTGTTCACTCTTGGTAGGTCGGAATTGTGAACAAACAGTGGTGTATTGATAACGAATGTACATTGCTCCCTACAATGACGTTGTACTTTTGGTCAGTTGTGTCAATAGATTGACTATACCATGTATACACTTAAAACATTTGTTCGTATATTGTATCTAGGATAATATTCAGAGTCTTTAACCTCTGAACATATTAAGTTTGCCCTGCAACAAAATATTCAAATAGAATATGTTCAGTGTTTTTTAACTTCTTAAATTCTTCCTGAAATCCAATCAAACAGTAGTTTTAAGTTGACAAAAAGGCATAGAAGTACATTAAGTAATGCTTTCCAGCTGGTACATAAATTTGTCTTTACAATACATCTGTTATTTAACAAACTTAATGATGTCATGTCGATGAATTTAACGGTTTTCAAGAGTTAAATTGACAGCGCGTCATCCCTACAATGCCTTCCATTTTACGATTGAAAAAAGTTATGTTGCGTAATTGGGAGATAATTTTGACAAAGTAGAATCCTTACTGTATTTTGCAACAAAACAGACTGTTGTTTACATTTTTAAAAGTATTGTCGTACAAAATAAATAAATCTGGCATAAACAGGAATATAGCATAAAAAGGCATATTTCAGGTAAAATGTTCATGTATATTTGGTTCAAAATATTTACAGTATACACTGATGATTAAGATGTTATAGTCAATCTAATGATTGCTCATTTAAACTTCATTAGAAAAGAAAGTTAATGATTAGCATTGGTAGATGATTCGTCATTATAAAAACTCTCACTCCAATGGGGATATGAAAATACAATCACAAATGTATTCCTGTTCTGTCAGAATAACCTTCATGCTGAATGAAATAAAAAAATCGGTCAAAAATAGAAACTAATAAATTTGTAGATGAAAAATATTAATTTCTTGAAAGTAGTAAAACATTATAGACTGTGATGTATCAACAAATGCATTTAGTTTGAAAGATTCATGTAAGATTATTTTTTCATTGCTTTTTAACGGTTCTCCTAAGACTAAACTATAGCCGATGAGATCATTAATTAGAATGAAGGCAACAATCATGGATTTAATGTCTTACACTGTTCAGTTCTTATTCCTTTAGAGAGCATCAGATACATAAACTTAATGTTTTATACTGTTCAGTTCCAATTCCTTTAGGGGCTATTCCATTTGCTATGATATATTATGTAAGCTATCAGTATGTCTCCGTTACATAGTAAACAGATTAGCTTTCATACTCACGAATTTCCTAAGTGGAATCTCAAGATGGATGACATATTCATAGAAACTTGCCACACACACAATTGATTGATTGGGTGTGGTAATGGTTTTAAATTTACATATCAATGTCATTTTTGCCAACCTATTATTTCCAGCATCCCAGTAAAATTATATATTGTGTCATGGTTTCATTCATCTCAATGTTTACAGTAAAATCCTTACCACTACGTATACATTGTCAATAAGTGCATCAGTTTTGTTATCAAGTACTCGTCTGTGTTAAACGTAATCATAAACTTAAACGACATTCGTGTGTATATACATGTATATAAAAAATATCAAAAATAAAACATGCTTTCTTGGTATTAAAAATAGCAACTTAACCGTCACGAAAACAAACAAAATACCCAAAGTAAACTGATTATTGTATAGTTTGATATTAGACCAGAAGGGATAGACATATGTTGAGATAACAGAAAGACAGATACAGATACAGATACACAACTACAGTGGATACCAAGTCCAAACGATCTTAGAACAGATCAATATAAGTCATTGAAGATAAGTAGGTCTATAAAGTTCTAACCTTGATCAGAAAAGGAACCTCTCTGTTGCGAAAACTGTAGATAACATCATTTTATCAGAATACTATTAACATGTACGGTTTTAAAGGTTGTGTAGCCTTATTTCTCACTTTCTATTTTTTTTGTAAATTTGATTTGAAATAATTGTAATTATTTGAAATATTTCGTTTTGTCAGATGTCAAATTTAATTATATTTTGTTCATTTCATTGCATATTTTCTGTCATATCTAATATCTTTCATGTTTTTCGTGTTTAACAGCTGCATTATATTTTGCAGAAACAGTATTATACAGGATCAAATATGACTCATTATTCATAAAATGGAAATATTTAAATTGGATCAATGTGTCACTATCATTTAGTGCTCCTTTAAACGTGTTAACAATCGACAATGAGAAGGACGTAAATAGAGGAATCAAAATTATTTTCTAATCTAAACTATATTAACTAGAAATATAAAACTTATTTTAAACTACAAAACGTTATCAAGTTTTCGTTAAGTAACTTATTCTTAACCACATACCATTAACCAGTTTTGATACCAATTCAGAAGTACAGTTTTTTCTATTTGTTCTGTTGATTGATAGCATTTGATTTTGTCAGTTTTTAAGGACATTCTTGGAGTTCAGTTATTTCGTTATACTTTTTTTTTGTAGTAAATATAAAACTATAATTCTAAATTTCACATTATGTTTGATGCATAAAATATGTGGTACAATAAGGCCAGATAAAATATATATATCAAAGATTAATAAGAAAACAACTCTGTTTTTAAGTCTAGCGATAAGAATGACAAGTTGAATTTGATCAAATTAGGAAAGAATAAGTTTATGTTTGCAAAAACGACTAACAGTTTTGTTTTGTTCTCTAATTTCGTCGATATATTTTTAAATGTCGGCGAGGCAGTCAATTTTACAAGTATGACACTATGTTTCTGGGATAGTTGAGACATATTTTAATCATAATGAATAATAAATAGTGTAATTAAATCTGATATGAACTTGATCATTTGCTCATTAATATTCATTTAAAACGTTTATATTTCACCAGATGACGGATCACTTTGACTATTTTGGAATATCCGTTCAACAACATTACATAACATGTTACCAAATGACTGATCACTACACGAGCTCGGGCTAATACCAAGTGAATAATATTACATAAAACTCAGCAAAAACATAAATAATGTTATCTTATTGTATTTACAAGTGAACGACAGAGCGCAAAGTCAACGCCGAATATTTGAAAGGCCATGACCTCCTTTGTACGTGGCACGAAATAAATATATGCAAGTTTTGTTGTTGTGCAATATGGTGCAAATATAAAAGTTCGATCCTGGTACATGTATCTATGATGATTTTTTATACACATGCACTTGGCCTGACCTCAATATGCAAATGTTGTGTAACATGTGATTAAAATTACGTCCATATGCTAGTTTTGTGTAATGTGCACCTGATATGACATCAAAATGCATCTAGTTTGCACAAAAGTACTAGGAAAATCCCATTTGCTAGTGTTATGTACTAGTACCAGATTGTGTACTCGACACAACCTCAATTTGCTAGTTTTATGTACATGTGTATTCGGCATAACTTAATAGTATGCAAGATGTGTGAACATCTGTGTTAGGCATACATGTAGCATCAATATACTTTTTGTAGTACATGTGTACTTAATTCAAGCTCTATGTAATAGAAAGGAAAGAATATGTCCTTCATGACACAAAATCAGTGCATTTACAACAAATTTATACTATTAATATTCATAGTTTGGCGTTTAGCATTTTGTCATTATGAATATAAGGAAATGTGCTTTTCATAGACTGTTTATGACGTCTCTTAGGTAATCCATCGGATATGTACTGAATGGTATATGAATCTAGTAAAACACGATTTATTTATTATTTGTAATTTATGTGTACTAGCTTTTAGCACCAATCATTTTTCGTCTTTTTTTTTTACTGTTTATCTGTTAAACCAATGTTCCAGGATCAGGGCTGTATTTATGAAAGGTTAGTTAAGCTCAACTGCTCAATTTTGTCCGACTGTATGACATTCACTAAATATATCAGTAACATATATAAATATAAGGGTTATGTTTTTTTTCATTGCCATTCACCTGTCATAAAGACGTTTGCTAAAAGTAAAACAGAGACTCCCTACTATTCTCAGGCACTTTACTTTCATCTCTTGGTTATAATGTGGGGTTAAGTTTCTATTTGTACTTTGAATTTATTCTCGATGCAAATGATACCCTCCTGTTGTTTCACATTTTATTTTTATACAGCAACGTAATTTATCACAAAACCTGTAAATTGAGGTTTATTCCAGAAACGTGTGTTAATATGTTTACAGTATCATGTGATCACATCTACAAAGAGACTTGGGATATTTACGATTTTTCATAGTAATTATCCTCTTCTGAAGAAGGTTGCAAGAGAGACGTCCTTCTAATTTGGATCACTTTCCTTAAATTCTTTGTAATATAATGATTTGCGTTTACAGTATCATGTGATCACATCTACATAGATAATATACAGAACATAAATTCAGTTCAAACTTCTTGTTTGGCTTTATAAATATTTCGATATGAGCGTCACTGATGAGTCTTAGGTAGACGAAACGCGCGTCTGGCGTACTAAATTATAATCCTGGTACCTTTGATAACTATAATCAAACCAATAAATACCATTTACGTATTAGGTGAAGACACTTCTAACATATTATAGACGTAGCGGTGCAGAAACATATGTCGTCCTTGTTTCTGGGTTACATAAAACGGAAATTTATATTCATCACGTTAAAAAAAAACATCGCAGAAATGTGAAATTGTTGTAAAATTTTTCATGTGATACCTTTATATGTATGTACAATATTTCAATTTAAATTTAAACAAGAAAAACTATTTCTAAATTTGAAAGAGTTTAATGATTAAATGCCTATACCATGAATGATACGTTGTGGTTTTTGTTGTTTTTTTGTTGTTGTTGTTTGTTATAGATTGGATGTTTTCGAAAATAAAGGACAAGTGGGAATTTTCATTTTTCATATCCTAAAATGAATGTAACGTCATGTCAGTGGTAGTTTTATCACAGCTGTAGACTAATTCGTTGTTTTATGTTACCGTAAGTTCACTTGTCTTTTGTTTTCCGTTAACGCAAAAAGGATGTCCTAAGAAAATAAATGAATCCAGATTTGAAGTTGAACAAGCATAATACAAGTTCAACCGTACGAAGAAAGGGAATAATAGCTAAAGTAAGACAGAAACTGTGATCTGATACTCAGTTCATATTTTAAAAAATGGATGTAGACGTTTTTTTATATAAAGATACAGTCAGTATACACTAAACGATAAGGTCAAGTAGATTTATGTCGTTTCCCATGGTGTAACTAATTCAATGAAAGCATATTGAAAACATGATACCCATTCTTGATCATTATTAATAAGGCAATGAATCATCTCTTTCTCGCAGTATACAAACAAAACAAAAAATGTGACTGAAAATACCATATACTATAACATCTTACATCAATAAATTATTAACAATGGTTGCTTAGGTTGCCTTAAATAAATACATTTACAACCGTCAAATATAAAATTGACGTCCGCACATGAATGTATTATAGTAAATATAATTGAGTGAATAAGATTCTTCCTAAACAGTAAAATTACAAAATTATTGAACTCCGGGTCAAATTCAAAACGGAAAGTCCCTTCTCCACTGTCAAATTTAAAAGCGCTAAACCTTTCAATTGTACGACAGTCGCATCAAATTCCATTATAATAGTCGGTACGAATGTTGAACAAGTCAACTGTTAAAGGGTTCACCTTCGTTTATTGAATTACTTAATATTTAAATAAGAAAAAGGTATAAGTGTAAATAAAATAAGAATAGAAATAAATGACAATTCGGTAATAAAATCCTTAATCAAACACTCCAAAAAGTTTTTATATCTAGCGCAATGTTGAAGATATCAGGTGATTGTTTCTCACAGTTTTAATTAGTCAAAGAAATGTAAGCTTGAAATGACATTTGAAACAACATTAAAAGGCACAATAGACTAGCATTGTTTTTAGCACAGATAAATTCTGCAATTAGGCTCATATTATCTTTTATATGATCCAACGATTTCCATTCTGCCTCCTCCATATAAATATACACATAAATCTTTCATGACTTTGGTGAAGCTTCAATTAATATTTTCTCACTAACATTGAATTTAATTTTCGATGTCTTGAAAACATAATCCATTTTAAATCTGTCTATTGAGACGACAGCAACGACTTGTTGTTGGGCTAACTAAGATAAAGTTGAATTCAAAGCTATTAATCAACCCCATGTATTAACAATTTAGGCAAGTTCAAACAGTTTCAGATCATTGCTGTCATTAACTGTATAAAGCAAAGTAAGCACATTCTACACAATTCATTTTTACAGACCCGTTCAAGGACAAATAAACAAGAAAACACAATAACAGTAACGTAATGGATAACGTGAAGATATTGAATCTGTTTTCAAAATAAAAATCTTGATAAAGTTTTCCCTCAACTGCAATTCCAGCTAGTATCACAGAAAAGATACCAATACTAATATTTCTTAGTCTTTAGTCTAGAGGGAAAAAAATATCAAATATCGGATTAAATGTAATCAATTTTTACCTGAAATGTCATCTCCTAAACAAGGCAGGAAGTAAGATAAATTGATTGGCTTTATCAAAACGATTTTTTGTGTTTTTTGCTGAACATTTTATCTATTTTTCTCACTTGTATGTTCTAATTGTTTCTTTCATCTTATTTTGTGCGAATTCTGAGTTTGGCTTAGGTTTGATAGGGTTTGTGATTCTTTATCTTTTGTTTTCTATATTGTGTAAACAGGTGTTGTTTGTCATCATCGACATCATCAGCTAATAATGATCAAAACATGTCAAAAGTTTGTAGAGATGATTTATTTTTGTAAGGATATTTCATGTTTACGACGAAGTAATATTTTCAGTGATGATATACTATTATGAGGTTTTTTTATATTTGAGACGATAAAATAAAACTTTAAACGATGATTCATTTTTGTAAATAATTTGATGATTGATCAATGGCAATGAAAAGCATGATACATTATTGTAAGGATTATTTGTACATACTATCTTGCATGACTTTTTTCATTAGTTTTCAATCTTGCACATGGATATTACATCTTTTTTCGATTCAAAAGATAAACCGAGTTTTGATTACACTTGTAACTAGGAAAAAGTTAGTGATATGCAAATCAATCTTTATTAATTTCAGGAATGGTTACCTGTTTTCTTAAAATATTCAGTAATTTGAATATCAATGGTCAACGGTCTTTGTTATATCGTTTATTTTTGGATAATTAATTATAGTCTTTGACTGAACCCATGTAATAAAGATGTAATAATTAGCATGTAGAAAAATCATCACAGCTATTATATTAGTGGCTATGAAAACCCCAACACAACGAACGATAATTGATAATACTGCATGTATTTCCTAAAACATGTAATCTTATGTATTACAATGAGATATGAACAAACGAGAACAATGTGTTCACAAGTAATGATAAAGTTCTTCAATAAAAAGTACCTTTTTTGTATTAATTCATTTGAATATAATCATATAATTTTTGAACCAATCACAGTTGCTTTTTTCATATAGATACAATGAATCCCGTAGAAAAAACCGTAGAAAAAACTTTACTTACGGTATATTTAAATAACTGTTATTTTGCTAATATTTAAAACAATAATAAATTCAATAAATGCCCATCAGTAACCACCAACAACTGAATTACACAATTCAAGAAGTCACATTCGTGTACTACAATGATGGTTCCAAATTTAACTGTTATGCCAACAGGGAATGAATTATAACTATTCTCTTCCATCATAATAAAGATATGTGTTCTTTACGTTTATCGCTTCGTGATATATGTACATCTGTATTTGTATAGTTGAGAGAACGATTGCAAGATGTAACTGCTTCCCATAGACATTGCATATCATTCCGTAATTTTGATTGTTCGAGGCATCCCAAAAGTTAAATTTATTTCACAATAAAATGCAACATTTAACACAACACAACATTGAATAATTTTTATTTGACATATACATAATTAAAAGGAACATTTAAATTTGGCTTTTGTGTTTGAATCAAGCCGAATTCAGAGATCAAATAAAAAGAAAAATTACCATTTTACAAATTTGTTTTGTTTTAATTTCAGATATTGATGATGTCCTTTCACACATGTAAACGAATGTTAACATCACAAGGTTCAAGTTGATTCCTTTTACCTTGACAAAGACGAACGATCTCCAAATATGTCACATATGACGATTTAAGCTTTCTAAAGCCAAGACCAGATCTATGTAGTAACTCACTGAATACCCTATCATAAGACCCTAACATATATTGGTGGAAACGTTACGCATACATTAGGCGCGACATGGTCACATTATACGGACTTCATTCACAAGGGTGTGCTCTTAACACTAAAAAATCTTAAAACTTACAACCAAAGAAGAATTGACACTACATGTCACAAATCTTAAGGTCATAAAAATTAAGAAATTGTTAAATGATACGAAAGTCTGTAGCTGAACTCAGGGAAAAGAAGGGGGTTGAAGGTAGGTGACGGTCATAATTTGTAAGCTTAGCGCTCATGATATTATCAAAATATGTATTCTCACAAATTGTGTCTTTTTTTAATAAGCGAAATGGCGGATGATTCTTGGAGGGCTTACCAAATACAATCACCAATACAGCCTTGGTCCGTCTACCACGGATAATATTCCTTCATTCTTTATTTTAATTTTTTTATTCAAACGAGATTAAATCAGTATACACACTACTGTTGTAGCTTTGTTTCAGTTAAAAATCAGCTACTCGATTAAACAAAAAATTTACGTAAAAATAAATCTTCGTGAGTCATGAAAACTACAATATAACGTACGATTATATAAGTTGCAAGATTTTGTGGAAGAGCCCTGGATGTTTTTCTTGTATATGACCTTTTGTGTCGTTTTGTTACTTTGTAATAACAGATATCTCACATCACATTTTCAAAACCTTACGCTAAAAAGTAAAACCACAAAAAAACTGAAATTCCGAGGAAAATTCGAAACGGAAAGTCCCCAATCAAATGGCAAAACCAAAAGCACAAACACATCACACGAAAGATACTTCTCAGTGAATGGGAATGTACAGACTTTCCTGGTAGCATTCTTCTGAAATACCTTTATAACATTTAACAAAACCGACAATGAATTCATTAAATAAAAATAAAAAAGATCAAATTAAAAAAAAAATCATTTGTATTCGGAAGATGAAGTCTATGTTTGTATTGTGTTTCTTGTTTGCCATAGATATTATCACCATACTTCCATGTCAATTGAACGCTTGTCATAGACTAATAACATGGTTATATTGCTTTGCATTTTAATTCAATCTTTAAAAATAAATGTGACATTTTCTTTTTCAGGTTATTTGTCTTAAATTCATCTATCACTGTCTAGAATATGCATTAACTCTGATATACGACCACAGCATTGATTTATTTGATTTAAAAGAGATAAGCAATATGCTTTATTAAGACAACATACGTTAATTTTACAAAGAAATCTTTACCTGGGTAATATAAATTGTTCAAACAGGACATGGGTAAATACTGTATTTAAATCTCAAGTTCTCGAGTTTTCATCAGACGACAAATAATATAAACTTCAGCGCAAACGAAATGTGAACATAAACCTTTAGACCAATGAGTTCTCAACAACTCGGGTTCATAATCTAAGTGGTAAATTATGATAAACAGTTTAAAGTTTAAAATTTCCTTAGCACTTTTCAAAGGAATGAAAGTCATAATACAATTTGAGTTCCCAATCAGACTTTACCTTCTTTCCTTTCTTTCATTATACAGAACACGTGAAACATCGAAGTTTTCGTTTGATACGTCTTGTTCAATCGTTTATATTTCCTTTGAAGATTGTTTGATTTCTAAACATAATAGAACACACCCGCGGGCATTTAGAGCGTGGTTGAAAGTAATATGTAAACCGTTGCAGGATGAATGTTTGTAAAAGATTTTATGACGGAAGAATTTCAGGGAACTTGGTGACAGGACAGTTTTTTAACCTCCTTCTTTCCAAAGTCATTTTTTATGTCTTGTTTTTTTTCTGTGTTTCTGTATACGATGAACATACATATACTATAAACAAAGTGCATTTGCTATTTACGATCAATTCTAAGTATACTATCCTAGACGATATGATCAATAAAGAGATAGTGAATAGCAAATACACTTCATTTATAGTACATTTATGATCATAATATACAGAACACTGGGAAATTAATTGTACTGTCCCAATTCACTTATGAAAATTATCAAATTTATTCGTTCATAGTATGTTAATTTTCGGGGTTTTTTTTATGAGTTAAGCCTTCCAATTGATATTTCATCTAGTGTTTTTCTATGTTGTGATGTTATACTATTGGTGCAGAAAAAGGGAGAAGGTCTGGTACCATTAAAATGTTTTGACTACATCATAAATGAGATGCTGAAGTGCAGCCAATCATAATCTGCGTAAATGTTCTGTAAAGATATTTAACCAAGTATTAACAACAGGAAAATTTCCTGAAATATGGGCTTAAGGATTTATTATCCTATTAAAATTCCAATGATTACTTGAAAGTGGATCTACAAATGACCCTTCAAAGTTAAGGTAGATGGGGTGTCTAAATTATAATCCATAGAATCTTTTAATAATTTGCCAAAATGTAGTTCATATCATGCTTGTTTAAAAACATTAATAAAAAGAATGGGTCACCGAACCTATTTTCACGCTACAGGTTGTTCAAAATTGTCAAGATTTTGTATAGATTATGCATGGAAATCCGATTTTTCCGCCATAAAACGCAAACCATTCCATAGAATTTTGAGATAAAATATGAGAAGATAGCTTCAATATTATGCTTTCAGATAAGAAAAAGAAAAAATGGGGTCACCGAACTTGTTTTCTTGCTACATGTAAAAATGGGTAAATTCCTAACACATTCTATTGTAAAAGTAACACTATCTGGATTATCTGCCCTTGCATTTGAGTTGCCTCCCCTTATTTGACAAAGTTGGAAAAAAATGTATCAAACAAAAGCATTCTTATTTTTGTAAAATACAATCATAAATATGATCAAACATGGCATTTTCTATATTATAATGAAAATTCTTACACATGAATTACCTACTACTATAAAAATTTGCAAATTTCATCAAAGATCTAGACCTTGTTTTCTAGTATTTCAAAATCCAAGATGGAGGAAGACATCCTATCTACCTTAAGGGGCATCATGATAGAAAGTCGTGTAGGAAAACTTTAAAAAAAAACTTAATAATAGATAAGAAATTTACTAAAAGAAATATAGTTGGTCCAGAGCGGACTATGTGGTGTGGGCAGTGCTCTGATTGTTGAACGCTGTATGGTGACCAATGGTTGTTTACTTCTGTGTCATTGGGTCTCTTGTGAAGATTTTTCTAATTGGCAATCATTCCACATCTTTAAATATAGGATGACTGCAAGTTCTGGTGGATGGTCTTAGAAAAATATCATATCTCTGTATAGATGACCAATACATGACTGGGATTGCAATCTCACTGTAATAATTATAATATTATAGTACTTGATACAATCATTTTTATCATAATACTCTGGTTTGTTTCAATATGACTGTTCAAAATATATAGCATATTCCCTCATCTAATATAGTGAGTTCAGTATATAATACACTTCTTAGTCTTATTATTTGATCGATTTGAATTGTTTATACTGATATTTGCCAATGAGATATTATGCAGACTGCCTCATGTAGGCATTAACTAAAACGACAAAATTTATTTTTCTTTTACCTGTATATATTATGAAAACCGTTTTTGTGATTATTTTCGCAGGGTTAAATATTTCGCGTTGGTGTCCTTCCATGGCTTTGTTTGAACTTGTTTGTTTGCTTTTTGGCCTTGAATGTGTGTTCTTGTAAATCTTGACCACACATACACCTTACCGCTGGTACTAGACAATGACCCTTTGATATTTTTTTTCTGAGATTGAAGTCCACACTGAAGTAAATAAAGGGGACAACATTGAAATTGAACTATTATTTGACTACATCCCATCAGATCTTGTTCCATTAAGCCATTTCCGGTTCATAGTTGATTTGGGTTTTATGGCCGAGCAGTTGAAACTATGTCAGTCTTGTCAGTCAACCCTTCATCTCTACAATGCAGTAGGAGTTAAACCTTTGGGATTTTCAGGATTGATGTATGTCCAATGTCCTGAATGTGGTGGTGTGACAAAAATCATTTTGGGGAAAACTCATCATAGTAGAAATAGTAAAAGAGGATGTGTAACTTTTGACATTAATACAAAAGCTGCAACAGGTGCACTTTTTATTTAATTGTTTTTATGAATCAAAACCCTGGTAGAATTTTTGTCAGTTCCAAATATATATATATAGTACATGTACATGTACAGTTAAAGCTCTGCAACACATATATTCATTGTTGAAAAACATAGGTAAATTATTTGTGTTTTCGGGCAAAATGGATTGAAATGTATGCGAGGCCTTGCATTTTCCAAGTTTCTAAGACTCATTCAAATGTTACCAATATTTTGTTCAACACAGATGTATAAAAGCAGTTATTCCATTGTTGTACATGTTACTTAATATTCGTCCTACCAATGTTTTATTATTAGAAATGTGAAGGCATTTTTCGGTAATTCAGTCCTCCCTTCCTGTCCTTTCACATCCAGTTGAATTCAGTAATAAGTAATATTCTTAGAATATTAAATACAGTGATGACATAAAGTATTGACTAGTTTTATATTTATTCATGTCAGATTTTTTAAATGCATGTCTTATATGTTGCCTATGATACCAAATAAGTATCTAGATTTCTAAACAAAGGAATGAATGAATTTTATTTCTCAAAAACTACAAATTACATAGTTACAGAGAATATATAAACAATTACATTAAATATTGAAGCACATGTGAACAATACAAACATAAACATTAAATTACAAACTAACCAGGAGGAGTGACCCTCACATTTATAATTATTAGAACTCATCAATTGTTGATATTTTTAAATATTTGGACGAAGAGTACAATAGAATGGTAACAATCTCTTTCTTTCTTGATTTAGAGCATTACACCACATAACATAATGATATTCATCACCTATGTCTGTTGATTCGCAAAGATGGAACAACCTATCATTTCTTGATATGTTATTCCACCTTCATACACATGTAGATATTGATATGAGTTTTATGGAAGTGAAATGAAATAGTTTGTCACAAAATTGGTTTATTATGATATGTAGTTGCAAACATTTACAAATCTATCAATTCTGTTGATTACATTTTAATTTTATAGGAATGCTCCATGCTGGTATTGGGGAAACCCAGCTTAACAATCCGCTTTCAACAATGAATGTTCACTGTATAGATACTTAATCTTTGAAAGCTAGAGAATATGAAGTTGGCCAAGTGTTGGAGTGGCATGCAAAAGAATCTGAACATAAATACTTACTAGAAGAAGTAATTGGTTGTTTAAATATTAACACAGGTTTGAAAAAACAACAAATTAGTATAATCATGATAATCATTTATTGGTCTTACATATAAAAAAAAAAGAAGATGTGTAATGATTGCCAATGAAACAACTCTCCACAAGAGACCAAAATTACAGATCACTGTAGCGCCTTTAACAATGAACAAAGCCCATACCACATAGTCAGCTCTAAAAAGCCAGAAATGACAATGTAAAACAATTCAATCAAGTCTACTGTTTGTCTGACTAAAAAATAAATTTGACATTTTCTACTACATGTTCAACTAAAAATTCAAAATATTTCTGTCTTACAGTTTGTGATACACTGGTTTTATATGTAACAATAAACATGCAAGCCAAGAAACTATTTTTTTTCTGTTGAGCACCGAAACTAACAAAAAAAAAGCATGGAACAAATTCCTATAATATATTGATCTATATCACATATGTACATGTAGTATTCCCATTTTGCATTAGTACAATATAGCTGAAAAATGAATTGCATCTATTATCAACAACAAAACAAAAACAAATTTTATTTTATTAAGCTTGCTATGAAAATTTTTGTGCAAAATGAGATTCTTCTTTGGACAATATTCCGCAAAAATCATGCAAAAGCACTATAACACATGTACCATTGATCTCTCTTGTAAAATTTCATAATTTAGTCCTTGCTTATTTCTTTAATTATGTATGCAAGTGGTTTTCATATGATTAACCACATTAAAATTTATAAGGAAATTCTGTTCACTTAAAAAGTACCATGATATGTTAAAGGGAACATAATTGGGTAAATGTTCAAATGTACATATTCTGTCATAGTGCACACAAGAACACAGTTTTAATAATAAACCCGAGATATAATTTAACATCAGCATACCTACCCTCATTAAAAATTAATCACATACAAATGTACAGTATAAATTTCGAATACAGTTATTAGACAAATTACACAGATGCCATTTTTACTGTCATGGTAACAATTTGAATATATAAACATGATAGATGAAAGCTTTATTTTATACAATAGAAAATGAAGAAGGAAAAGGAATCACAGTATCAACAGACACATGCTGGCAAAAGAAGTGTTCTGGAAGGGCATGCCGTTAATTGAGTTTAATCCAACAATAACAGAGTAAAACAAATAATCAGATATGAATTTTATTGACCCGATAAATTCTTGTATTAGGACAATTGCACACGGTGTAACTAATAGTATTCTATTTTAAAAACTAATTTTCCATTAAGCTAGATATATAAGGTCATATGGTCCTATTTATTATTCTAATTTCACTTACTTTCAAACATCCTTAACATTACCATTTTTAACTTTAACACAAGTATAAAAAAGAAGATGAGGTATGATTGCCAATGGTCTCTCTTAGATTTGAAGATGTGTTATGATTGCCAAAGGTTTCTTTCATTTCTTATAATTTCTCTGCAAATATGTTTAATTAAATTGAGTTTTCATGAAACCTTTATATAAAAGATGAGTTTGAAGATCAATTCTGGTTCTTAAATCCTTATAATTTATGATAATGACCCTTATTTCCATGCTAGGCATATTACATAGATATGTAAAAAAAAATCATTTTTAGTCAGAATAGTGCAGGGGTAGATAATGTTATGAAATTTTTAAAAGGGGAGATAATTCAACTAAAAGGTTTTAACCGATTTTGAAGAAAAATATAAAGCTTGGAAGTAAATGGTAGAATAGACCAGGAGGAGGGTTTATTCTTCTGTAAGCTTGATTAAAATAATTATAATTTGAGCTAATGCAGATATTGCTTATTTTTAACAATACATTGTATTACAAAATGGGGCTTTCATTCCTATAAACTCAAAATTTTATTTAAGCTAGTTTAAATTGAAATGAATAATTTCAGGGGTATCAACATTGATTGTTAAAAATACAGGAGGAGTGGTCCATCGTACAATAAGATGTCAGCAATGCAGAATCCGTGACAGTGCAACAAAAAGGGGGATTCAGCCCAAAGAGCACAATTGTAAGAAAAAATGGACAGGCTCAGCAAAGGCAATGGAGCCAGATATGCTAGTACAGATGATAATGGATGTTACGAACAAAGGGATTCACATAGATGAAATTGCTGGTGATGATGATACAACCGGTTTCGACAGGCTGAAAAAGATATATCCTGAATCAAAGACGATTAAAACCAGTGACAGAAATCATGTCAAAAAGAATGTAATTAAAAAGTTATATGCAGTTAAAAGCCGACATAAGCACCTTTCTGACATGGTAATGAATTCAATATTAAAGAATTTTTCCTTTATGATAGATCAAAATAAAGGAGATGTTAAAGGAATGAAAAATGGCCTTAAAGCTATAGTAGAGCACATGTATGGGGACCACGCCCATTGTAATAGATCATGGTGTGGTTTTCTTAAAGAAGGAGATAGATACAAGCACAGTAATTTACCTCATGGAAAAGACTTGACGTCAGATTTATTACGGTCAGACCTGATAAAGATATTTTTGGGGAATGAGTCAGTCAATCCGAGGAAGCTTGCATGCCTGTCAAACTCACAAGCAAATGCAAGAGTTATGTTATTTGGTCTGGATAAGAAAAGTTATGGTATTTGGTCTGTATAAGAAGAGTTATGGTATTTGGTCTAGATAAGAAGAGTGATGTTAATTAGTATAGATAAGAAGAGTTATGATATTTGGTCTAGATAAGAAGAGTTATGTTATTTGGTCTGGATAAGAAAAGTTATGGTATTTTGTCTGGATAAGAAGAGTTATGATATTTGGTCTGGATAAGAAGACTTATGATATTTGGTCTGCATAAAGTTATGATAATTGGTCTAGATAAGAAGAGTTATTTTATTTGGTGAAGATAAGAAGAGTTATGTTATTTAGTGTAGATAAGAAGAGTGATGTTATTTGGTATGGATAAGACGAGTTATCATGATTTTCTTGGTAGAGGGTTACTGCTCACAAGGAAGCTATTAAACCAAGAGTTCCAAATGGTGAAGTTGAAATCATCCCTTCGTAACTTTTACGGACGCCATCACGAGTTGGTTGACCGTTATGGAATAACCGTTTCACAAATGATATCGGATATGTTCCTTACGTCGTAACTACCATCCCCTTCCCTTTCATGAATGTGACCTACCGAATTAGACTATTTACCTGATTTGTAATCACATAAGCAACACGACGGGTGCCACATGTGGAGCAGGATCTGCTTACCCTTCCGGAGCACCTGAGATCACCCCTAGTATTTGGTGGGGTTCGTGTTGTTTATTCTTTAGTTTTCTATGTTGTGTCATGTGTACTATTGTTTTTCTGTTTGTCTTTTTCATTTTTAGCCATGGCGTTGTCAGTTTGTTTTAGATTTATGAGTTTGACTGTCCTTTGGTTTCTTTCGTCCCTCTTTAATGATGATGTAATTTTAGATTTATGAGTTTGACTGTCCCTTTGGTATCTTTCGTC
The DNA here is from genome assembly GCA_019925275.1 of Mytilus edulis. Classification (NCBI taxonomy): domain Eukaryota; kingdom Metazoa; phylum Mollusca; class Bivalvia; order Mytilida; family Mytilidae; genus Mytilus; species Mytilus edulis. Next base: position 108,119,121 of record CM034351.1, read on the forward strand.
CCTCTTTTAAGGTAGTTCGCTTCTCAATTTTAAAATAATTAACTTTTAAAAAAATCAGTTTATATTGATAGGGATTTATGTGGAATCAAAAGAGCAAAAACAATACATAGGTCAATGTGCTTGTTTTCGAGATATTAGACACTGAAACTTTGTTGGGGAAATATTCTCTCTTGACTTTTGATAGTTTTATCATTGAAAAGTTTAATTTCTCAAAAACTATTAAATATTAATTATTTTTAGACAGATTTCTAATACATGTTAAAGATTTATAAAAGTAAAAATTGGGGTACATTGACAAATATTTTTATGGTTGTCTTCGGTTTTGACAATGCGTCCACTTTCCCCCGTAAAAGGACAATTACCAAAAAATGATTTTATAAAAAAACAATACAAGTTCTAGCTTCACATGTACAAAATATCAGTTATTGACCTTGGATTCAGAGGTCAAGTCACACTGCAGTCATTATAGCACATAACCTACCCTCCATTGATTTTATACGTACCTAACAAACTTCATATTAATCTGTATTACAATGAAAACAAAATTTTTGACACTCAATCAATCATGCATACTTGAAATATCCATGAGTTAACCTTGGAGCCAAAGGTCAAGGCTAAATTACTAGCTTTCCTGGTGGTATACAACAAGCTGTCCCGTGGTTTTACAAAAAACATACAATACATCATCGATTTATCTCAAAAGACAAAAATATTACGGCTCGGAAAATTAACTACACGTTCATAATATAACACTTAGATAGGTTTCAATAATTTGACCTTGAGGTCAAAAGTCAAATAAAAAATGCGGCTTGGTTGTACACAACTCACCCTCTTTATATTAAACACTAACATACCAAATACTATTGATGTAACCAAAGAAACAAATTAAAATCTGAACAAGAAAAAAATAACTTTTCAATTTTTTTCAATTCATGAATTTAAAGTTAACTCCCTTTTTTTTTATCTATTTTCTTGTCAAAATTAGCTTGTATCTTTCTTATATGGACGGTGACCTACCATTTTTTTTCTCTTAACTTTGAAATTAATGTTTGGAGAATTTAAAACACAAAATAAGAAATATCTATGGATTAGAAATGCAACTTTTGATTCAAATAATGTATCAAATGACGTTTTTTCCTTCATAGTCTATACGAAATTTGCGTCAAAATGTCCATTTTGCCTTAAATTTTCAAATCAAAATTTTGAGCTTAGAACACCGGTGACCCACTTTTTTATTTGATAATTTCAAAGTATGTATCACTAATAAGTTATCCTGAAAAAATATAAAAAATCTATCGATAAAAAATTAGACCCCCCCCCCCCCCCATCTACCTAAAGTAGAAAATAACAGTGCTTACTGTAGGAGTTGGCAATCATTATGTTTTAACAAAACAATTAGTTCGGAATTGAAATGTTTATATCTATTTGACATCAGTCTTACACTCTGTACATCTTTTATTATTGCAATAATGTAGATGTATCATGCTGTTATTGATATAGGTAAGTAGGAGGACATAATACTGTCTAAAAGTATGTACGTATAAATACAACTTAATATGTCAAGAGTATTCAAAGTCGACCCTTTAGTAACTTTTGATATTTGTGTAAAATATATATGTCCTATGTCAACACGATATAACTGAGTTCATGTGATGCAATCGATGGCTACGTTCAATTGAGTTAATCACACTCACCGAAAACAATTCTCTATGGCAACGCTGAACTGATAAAATGGAGTAAATGCTAGAATTTAATGTCCATACTCTAAACTATATTGATAAAATGGAGTCAAATGGAGTCAAAGTAAGACATTCAAGGTCACAATTGACAAATATTAGAATAAGGTCTAACTGCCAATTTGATAACTATCCAACAGAGACCAATACGACTAAATGTCAACAATTATAGGTTATCAACAAATAAAGCTGAACTGACGGTAAGGAGTTCACGAAAGACCAAATTCCAACCTCCATTAACTACCAAAAGTTAGTAGTAGATAAAAAAAACCGACAAAGAAGGTCAACTCACACGTATCAACCACTGCGATAATAGCTCAGAATAGACAGTTTACCATTGATAACAGTTAACCAACGCACGTATCAACATTTGCAAATAATTTCTGCTAATATCATACTTTTCTAATGATTATAAATTTAAGATAAATGAATGGAGATTCTATGAATTATGTTGAAAAAATGTTAAATGTACCGTAATAGTGTTTCCGTTATATTGTCTCATTGAAGTGGATTACAAGTATTAGTTTATGGAACGTAGTGAAGTTTTAAAGATGAAATGTGTCATATTCCTAATTAGTTATAGACTGTCTTTGGTGATCAGAATTCTACTTGGAAGTTTTATGTCCGGAGTAGCGGACATTATTTGGTTTGTAGAACTTCAAACATCTCCAGTATAAATGGATCAAATTAAGCATCTACAGATTTTCCTTTAATCATAAATTATCGCTATTTTACGGATGTTTCCGTTGATCTTGCTGACTGATAATATCCTTTCTTATCGGATTCGACTGATATGTAATATTATCGCTAGAAATACGGGGACACGTGCGTTGTAAATGAAATTAATAACATCTTTATGGGTAAAATAGCGATAAACATATTATCATTGGTCATCTCAACTCGATTGCTTTTCTCAATTTCGCCGTCCGGCTCAAGCGAGAAAAGCAACTCGTCAAGATGACCAATGATAATCTATATATATCATGCAAAAACAAAATAAATACTTTAGACTATAAAAAGATTTCACGAACATAGTGCTTAAGATAATAAATCCAGTATACAAATTTAGATTGCACATTAAAATATATATCCTTTAAGGATTCGATACATTTTTACATTGTGTTGTCGTTTATTGTGCTTTCGGAATATGTTTTGTTTTATAGAATATATTAAAACAAACATAAGCGACAAACTAAAGTATATATTCTTGAAGTATTATTTCATTCAAAAGCTAGAGTGAATGATACAAATACCAGTGTGTAAACTAGCAACCCTTATTCAAATACGAAATTATGTATATCTACTTGCTTATGTGAAGGAAAAGAGCCAAAATCATTACTTGGATCAGCAAATATAATGCACACACAAATGCTATTCAAACAACTTTTCACGATGTTTGTCTTTATGAAAAGCATCTTGCATAATTATTTTTAATGTGGTCTATACTTACTGCATCCAGCAACGTGTATATATTTTAAGTTTTGACATAAACAACAATTATATGGTCATTTTTGTTTTAAATTTACTGTCTGCAAAAGTATGGATTTTTTCCTTTTCCTGAACATAAATTACTTTTGCCGTATTTTGCACAACTTTGGGAATTTCGAGTCATCAATGCTCTTCAATTTTGTTCTTGTTTGATTTGTTAACTATTTTGTTTTGAACGTCACTGATGAGTCTGTGCAGACGAGAAGGGCGTGTATTATTTATAGTCCTGGTTACTCTTATAACCATCAATGTTTGTAAGGTTGTCCTAAGAGATGAAAAAAATCAAGTATATGCGAACAAAGGACGTTTAATGATGACAATACCACGGCATGGTTTAAAAGTAATATATAGATTATAACACCATAACATCATGTGTACATATATAACATCCCGAATATGTTAACACAACTGCAGGCCGATACTCATGCATATTATTCCCAAAATCATTTGTACATTGTACCTGGGTCATGTGGGTGTCATATATTGATCTGTATATCTGATGCCGCCAACAATTACAGCATTAAAGTTTATACATTATCAGATAATTTTCAGGATCAAGGAAATGCCTATGATATATTTTTTTCCGTAAGCTTATTTATATAACAAATGTATAAAGAACCTATACACAACGAACAGTGATAAGTTATCTGATTTTATGCGTAATTATTAAGGATTTTAAATTGATATTGCTATTGCTGAATATGCGGTAAAGACTCTGTTCATAATAGAAGGCCGTAAAGTGAATTAACGTTGTTAATTTCTATGCCATTTGGTCTCTGGTAAAGAGCTGTCTAATTTGCAATCATAACACACCTTCTTTTTAAAAAAAGCTTGTCGAATGTATCCAAAACTGTATCGTTTTCACTGAAAACCGTATCCAGTTAACATAAAGTTTCTCAAATACAGTCAAGTAAAATCCAGAGGAGTGCGTCGGATGCATTGAATTAATAACGTGTTGTTTTGATTTTTTTTCCAACATATTTTAAAACTAATAATAGTCAACATAAATATAAATGAAGGTGTCAATAGCTTTCTGACGTCAAATATCTACGATATATTTTAAAAAGACAAAGTCCAAGAAAATAAACATTACCCTCCTGAAAAAAAGAGTCAATATATCTTCCCCTTTAATCAGTATAACATGATATATCTTGTAGTATTTGAAAGCATTCTAAATTACCATTCATACAACGATGCAAAACGTAAAATAACAAAAGTTCCGAACTCAAAGGAAATTTCAAACAGAAAGTCCGTAGTCAAATGGCAAAATCAAAATCTCAAACACTTCAAACGAATAGATAACAACTCTCCCATTCCTGACTTGGTAAAAACGTTTTTTTTTTATTATTACTAAACGTTATAACTAATGCTCCACAGAGGCAACATGTATGAATATAAAAAATGATAACATAAACATATCAGTGCACAATACAAGTTGTATCCCTTAACTTTGGTTTCAGTTGTAATAAATGTGTCTTTCCCGCCAATGGATTGGTCTTCTACTCGCGTTTAGGAAATTACACCATGTAATATTTGAACTAGCGAGTATTGTGCACAAGCAAGTACTATTCAAACCTAAAATTTGAGTTTTTGCTATATTTGTACAAAATCTAATAAAATTGAGAATGAAAATGGGGAATTTGTCAAAGATACAACAATCCGATCAAAGAGCAGCCAACAGCCGAAGGCCACCAATTGGTCTGCAACGCAGCGATATTTTTTCTTAATATTGGTAGGTTTTGTTAATGACATACATATTCATAGAATATTAAATGAATAAGTGACAGAAATAATCACCTGAAATAATGGACAGTTCAACGGATCATATAAATCCTGCAACCTGAGGTGGTCTTCTGTTGTCCACTTAATAAAATTGTATACTAATTCAGTGAAAATGTATGCTCTCTTTTGGACGCAAACTTCGTGGGGAAGATTTGTAATCACGTTTATGTGACTGTCAACAACATAACGTTAACATCACACAGTTTATTAACACGAGGAGAAATCGAGAAGTATCATTACAATCTTTATCAAAATGTTACATGTATCTATATAGCTATTTGTTTCATGTGTTTGAGATTTTGATTTTGGCATTTGATTAGGAACTTCTTCTTGAATTTTCCTCGGAGTTAAGTATTTTAAATCTGTGATTTTACCTTTTTGTACACTGTATATTATTATCTCATTGGAGACTTAACCACATCTCCTTACCTATAAATCTAAGGTCCAAATCCTATGTATATAATCACTAGATAGGTCAATATAATCATTTCGGTTAATACCCAACACATGTTATACAATGGACGCTCTTTAAGATAACAATTAGATTCATCGATGTATTGCGAATAAATAGATATAGGAAGATGTGGTATGAGCGCAATAAGACAACTCTCTTCCCAAGCAACAATCTATAAAAGTAAACCATAATAGGTCAAGGTACGACCTATAACACGGATCCTTGGCTCACATCGAACAGCAAGATATAAAGGGCCCACAAATTACTAGTGTAAAACCATTCAAACGGGAAAAACAACGGTCTTATCTATATAAAAACGAGAAACGAGACACACGTATGAACTACATAAACAGACAAACACTACTGTACATCAGATTCCTGACTAAGAGCAGTTGCAAACATGTGCAACAAGGCTGCATTCTAAAGTATGAGATTCATTTCAGCCTAATGCTTTAATCTTCACTTGAATATGAAATGCTTTAGAAAACTATTTCAATCAAAAGTTTCGTGATGTAAATCGATATAGCATGTTATGAACAAGTTTGCAGATAATAATCTACAACAATTAAATTAGGATTATATAAAGAACGGACTGTTGGACTATCTTGATTGCGATCAGATATTATGCAAATTTTATCGAAATAAAATAATTTTACATGTTGAAACATTCTTATGTTATTTTCATCATACCCAAGCTAATTATTCCATTATCTCTTGTGAAATGCTTTGATGGTAATTCAAAAGTCTGTATGTAAAGATTGACATAACACTAAATTAAGAAAAAGATTGGCAGTAATAGAGACAAACAGTTTTAAAACAGATGATATCTGAATAATCTTAATGATTCACAACCAGTAGATATTATTTCATCTCATTAGTGTTCATTGAATTGTCACAATCTTCTCAGCTGTATTTTCTATTTGTTACAACGATTATTAAGCATTACGGAAATGACTATGATGAGTTTGTAAATGAGTACATATATTTCATTACCATGATCCAAATATGCAACTGACAATGTTTCTAATTTCCAAACCATTAAAATGGAAATATTCCAATAAAACTGTTTTACTCGTTATGCTTACTGATTACATATGTCTTAATCAATAACGACATTTGTTTTCCTTAATGTGAATACAGGAATAATTAGAACAGTAAGCAATACGTTTGTGAAGTGGTACAATGTTTATAACGTGCAACATCACCTTTAATCATCAGTGATTAAATATCCCCACTTTTCATCTTTTAAAACAGCTGACAATTTATAAAAAAAAGGGTATTTATCTTGTATCTAATAAAACAGGTTATCTTCATTCTTTTAGCATTTAAGTGTTTTACTCTTGGTTTTTAATTTTTTTTAATGTGAACATAGTTGTCAGATCTAAAACATTTTGACTTTTAACGACTATCTCTGTGTCAAATTTTAGAAATCAGGAGGGAAAAAATTGGCTCATAAGATAGGTACGCATATACCAAAAAAAAGATACTAAAACAGTATGAACAAAAAAGTGAACAAAACCTAACACAATTAAACGATGAATCATATCAACAAATGAAACGAATAATTGTATAGCTGACGCAGTATACTTACATATTGTTAGTACTTCGAGATTCGTTTTAATAACACAGCTCTTCCAGAGTGTGTCAACAAACTACTGAATTATTTGTACAATTGTTTTTTTCCGTAATGAGTCAACACATTAGTGCATCAATAAAAGGCGCTTTGAACCGAGTCAGATTTGAAATGCACTATTTATACTATTAATAGTAAAATAGTACTTTAACCTAGATAAGTAACAACCGTCAGGTCTAGAAGGAGTGAGATTTATAAAGCATTTTATGTTTGTCTTTTTCGAAAACCTCTTTAACAAAGAGATAGTATTGTTATGAAACACTTGTGTATTGTTTTAGTTGTTAGTGACATATTTGAACATGTAGTTTGTAGGATACGTTGAGCTTCTCAATAGTGAGTAATGCATTATTTCTGTTAATGTTCTCGTACTCTTCTTCAGTTTTTAGCATTTATAGTGAATTTTGATACTTGTCTGTTATAAAAATCGATATTCATAAGGCCATATTACAGACATTACCACGAAAGCACAGCTAAATATCGCAATATTAATAAACAGTAATGTAGATGTAAGATTTCAAATAAGTTTCTCGATAGTTAAGTGTTATTGTTGGAAGTGTATGGTTAACTATAAACAACAAAAATAATGAACCTTTCCAGTAATGTTGCTGGTTTTGAAATATAAACTTATACTTTTATTCCTAATACACATATTTTATTTCAGAATAGGTTGTGACGGTTGTTAAAGGTAAAATAACTTATAATTATAACAATTAGACCGTTGATGCAAAAACGAAAACCTTGGAAAGGTCAGCTGAAAATCAGATACCCAATCTTACAATATGAGATATCCTGATCTAATATATATTATGATATGAATCAATATCTTTGTATCACGATCTTATAACGGTAATATGTTTTTGAGCTTTGCAAGATATTTTAAGAAGATTTAAACACCTGTGAAATACCGTAATTACACTATTTAAACTAAAGATATACGAAAGAAAATATCGATTATAGTATTGCTTATTTCAGAGAAATATGTACTAAAAAGCGATTATGTTTAAGATACAGGCAATGTTTGTAGGTATGAATACCTTGTGCAGGCAATATAAATCCAAAGATAGGATCCTGATTTAGGCAAGGGTTAATGCAATAAAATTGAGAATGGAAATGGGGAATGTGCCAAAGGGACAACAACCCGACCATAGAAAAAAACAACAGCAGAAGGTCACCAACAGGTCTTCAATGTAGCGAGAAATTCCCGCACCCGGAGGCGTCCTTCAACTGGCCCCTAAACAAATATATACTAGTTCAGTGATAATGAACGCCATACTAATTTCCAAATTGTACACAAGAAACTAAAATTAAAATATTACAAGACTAACAAAGGCCAGAGGCTCCTGACTTGGGACAGGCGCAAAAATGCGGCGGCGTCAACCATGTTTGTGAGATCTCAACCCTCCCCCTATACCTCTAGCCAATGTAGAAAAGTAAACGCATAACAATACACACATTAAAATTCAGTTCAAGAGAAGTCCGAGTCCGATGTCAGAAGATGTAACCAAAGAAAATAAACAAAATGACAATAATACATAAATAACAACAGACTACTAGCAGTTAACTGACATGCCAGCTCCAGACTTCAATTAAACTGACTGAAAGATTATGATTTCATCATATGAACATCAGGCACAATCCTTCCCGTTAGGGATTTAGTATCATACCATCATAACATATATGTGAAGAACATAACCCGTGTCATGCCAACAACTGGTTTTGAATAAATGTGTTTAGTTCCGATGCAAAGACCCTATAAGTGAATCAATATTAACGCCAAAATATGCAATCTTTCATGAAATGACAACAGTCTCGTAACTATATCCTAAAGATATCGTAACTATATCTTTGCAACCTTATTATGTTGATTCAGGAAACGTGAATGTTGATCTAAATTTCCGATTCAGTCAACTTTAAACATGTTACGGAAGCTGCAATATTTATGTAAAGATATTTTCAAGAGAAAAAAAAATGAAAATACAGGTTCATGTTTAACATTTCTTCTGTTTACATAGGAAATAATACTTTATATATTTGATATCTCCGAGGAATACATACTTGTGTAGCTATATGACCGAAAGAGATACACACAGATACTCAAAACAAACGATGAGAGGTTTTTTAATTATGCTATTTGAAATAACTACTGAATTCACAAAGACCATAACCACAAAGTGAGTTTTATCAAATTAGATATTTTGTAATATTTGTTTTATGTTTTAACATTGGTGATTTGAGAGACAGAGTAACGAACATTGGAAAAAATCAACGCCGGAAAATATACCCATGTTTGATAAAAATAACAGTTAAGAACATTAACTTGTCTCTCTGGTATCTTTCGCCCCTCTTTTACAATTTAACACATACTAGTACTTGATACAGATTGTGTAACAAAACTGAAAAAAATTCATTTTCCCAACAACAGCTGCATTCTAGAACAGAAATAATGCCTTTGATAATGATGTCTAGACAAAGCTTAGACAATCATGACATGTCAATGGTAATGTTTCAATGAAATAAATGTTAGAATCGAATTTAATTTTTTTGTCTTATTAGAAATCAGATGTGGAATCTGTTTCTCTAAAGATTTGCGAAAAATTCTGTTCTTTATATGTGACGTCTACAGACATGGTCACCTTTTTCATGACTTCCCAAAAGGGAAAAATGTAGAAGAAACCAAGAAAATTTGACATCATCATTTTGTTTTGACCAATCATTTGCCGAGAACAAATTTTTCACTACTGAGGAGAAATAGTTTTCTCACACCATTCAAGAAATGTGACAATGTCAAAAAATTAGAAAAATTGTAATTAATGATAGTGTAAAACATTAAATGCCCTTATGATGATATCCCATTCTATTAAGCACCCTGAAGTATTCGTTTATCATACATCCTTGACTATTACTGTTATAGGTTAGAATGCCCTGGTCATGATTAATGTAAATCTAGAAAAGCGATTCGGATGTACAAAAATACTGATATATAAACTGTCGAAACTATTTAAAAGACACTGTCAGAATGTCATAAAATGTGACAATAATACAATACTAGACAATCTTAATCAGGCAAATTCAAATCGATTACGCAATAGAACGATTGTAGTATATATGTTCCGGACCATATGAGTATTTGGACCATACGCGTATGATTATGTTCATATGCGTACACTCATTGTGTCCGACCATACGCGTATGGTTCGACCGAACGCGTATGGTCGGACCATATGATTATATACTCGTGTGGTTATTAACGGGTCGGACCATATGAGTATTTGGACCATATAGGTATGTTTTCACATATGCATTAGAAAAGTTTAGATAATACAATAAACTTTATCTGAAAAAAAACGAATGATGGTTACATATTGTATAAATGTATTAGTTTTATAATTCAAAGGCTACATAAAAATTAAATATAGATGCCATAGTCAGTGTATCTTAGTTTTCATTGCTAATTGTATTCTAGCATGTATGCTTAGGATGACATTTACCTCCACACAGTGCCAGAGCTATTCTGCATTTTCCCGTCTTGGTTATGCACGAACCTTTTCATTTATAACTATTGCTTGCTAGAGACAAGCTAGTCTTCCTTGCAGCTGCGTGCAGTGATATCAATGCAATTCTGATGTGCCTACGGTGCTTTTAAGAAGCTCTAGATCTCCAATATCGTAACATGACTGCAGCACACAATATGTACAGAAAGAATTAAATTAAAGGTGGTCCTTGCCAGTGATGTCATCTACTTTGCACAATAAACCTGGTAAATCACCAGACACCGTATCAACCACCGGTGTAAAGTAAAAACACTTCCTTTTACAATATGTGAACTTGATGTTGACATCTTTTTATAGTACTTACAAATAGTGAGTAAAATTAATTGTGTGAAACTGCTTATTTTTATGTAGTTAATCTTTTTTTTAATAAAATATGCTCAAATGACCTTTTCAAGGACATGACAAATGGGAAGGTCAATAAAGATTTTAAAAGTATTAAAAATAAACGTGTTAATTTACCCCGACCATACGCGTATGGTCGGATATATCCATATGGTCATGACCATACGCGTATGGTCCAAATACTCAAATGGTTCTGAACGTATACAAAGGCATGACTTCGATAAGAAAAATAAGAACCCACAATGCTGACATAAACATAATACAAAAACAAATGATACGGATGCAGAGTACAAATATGCAATTAACATATCGACAGTTGGCTTATACATTCTGAGCTATCAATATTTTGGCACTGAACGTGCATGACAAAACTAAATCAATAGCGCTTTTGAAACATAAAAATTTATTGAGTTTCATTAAAAAAAAAAAAAAAAACCTGAACTGCCTTCATTCGTGATGATATTTGGTGCAGGCAAATTATACTCATCGGAAGACGCCCATGAGGATGTGTATCGGTCAGTAAATACATAATCAATATTTATAGTTGAATACGGAAGCATTAACTTCACTATTTGTAGATCGGTCCAGAGAACATTCATAATTCACTGTTATACAAATAAATGCGTAAAAGACATATTACATCCAAATCGAATATCTCATAGACACATACTTATATAAGGAAAATATAACGAATTTAATTAACACCAGGAGCAACATTTTATGGTTTCAGAATGACATGCGTCTGTTATACAAAATATATAACCCTAATGATGAGTTTTTAATTGATTTTTTTTTTATTTTTGCAAAATTTAGATTTTAGGGAATTGTGATAATAATAAAAAACAAAATATGTTTAAACAAATGTATATGATATCATTTCCTATAGAGTGTACAAATCTATATTTTCTTTCGTTGATTGATTGACTTTTGTTTGCTTTATGTCAAGTGGTGAAATCAAATTAACAGTAATCACAATATGTAAGTCTTTCTACTGGAGTTTTACAGATTTAAAACGGTACATTTGGACTTCAGGTTGACGATTATGTTACATTTGATGGATTTTGTTGATGTTCTAAACATGCCGGGAGCGTAGTACTCTAATTACATTTTGCATGTATCATTTTCATTCTGACCGGATAAAGCGGCTGATTTATATTTTTCGTACAATCAAAACGGATGCTTTACTTTGGAAAGGTTTTATTTTACCATTTGAAGACCAAAAGAATAAACACATTTATGTAACCCAAGTCACCTTTTAGGTTATATACTTTTTTGGAATAACTGATTGTTGGTCATTAACGTTATTTTGTTTTGTTATAAACAATAGTTATTTATCTATCGAGTGATATAATACGGAATCGTTTCTGTGGTGTTTTTCCTACATTATAATACTACAGAGTTAGTTTTGGGATTCACATTTACATTTTTTTAAAACGTTTCTATTTATCATCCGATATGAAATACAGCAATCGATATTGAATTATAGAACGGAAACGTGTGATAGCAGTAAGTTAAATTCTTTGAGTTAGCCTTCATTAAATGCAATAATTGAAAGATACTGTATGCTACTGTTTATTAATATTTGAGCTTGCGTTCAGTACATAAATGTAACCATTTTTAGATATAATATTGACTTATTTTGCTGACTTTGCGTTCAGTTAATACAAACGATGTATGCTACGATATATTACTACTTGGAATTTGCCTGTGTTATTACATTCCCTCTACCGTATTCAGTGTCCTGTATTGTTTTTTGTATACATATATCTTCTATAATGTTTGGGTATCATCATTATTTTGAAAGTTATTAAAAAATGGTTTGTAAAGGGTTCAAATCCGTAGCATATTTCTTTATAATTTGTTTTACATTCTGTTTATCCTCCCTTCCAAAACAAATCCCTAAAAAATCTGTTGATTTATAAACTCGGTTACAATTTGATTTACTAGTTTAACCCCGCCACATTTAAAAAGTCTTATATTCCTATTGTAATGTTTTTCGCGGAAAAAAAAACGAAAATATGTAATAGTTTTTGTTTGTCTATCAATGTGTTAATTACACTTCAAATGGAATCGAGAAGATTTAGAGCTTGACATTTTGTAAGAAACATCCGTCGGCTATTTTCATTCAGGTAATTTGGACGTTATTTTTGATAATTATACAGACTGTGCAAAGCGGCTAATGACTTATTTATACTTTGCAACGAATACAAATCGTGTTCTTTGCTGGTTAATTTAAGCCAATGTGTGATTATCTTTGACATAAATTGTCGATTCATGTTTTCCGGGAACCATTTATTAGATACATATCATCAATAAAATATTGTACTTTTATATGTGCATTATCGTCATACAGTGTATCATACGTATCTAAGATATTCTGTTGGTACTTAAATGTTTTTCTTTGCTCCAACAACTTTTTTGATTTACTGGTTAAAAGTAGTTTGTGTTTTATTGCCAATGAACATCGCCACAGGAGTGTAATTATCTATATTTATTTTGAAAACATTAATTTATCTTCAGCTGTGTTCATTATTATTATATAAAAAGTAAAATCACAAAAATACTGAACTCAGAGGAAAATCAATTTGAAAAGTCCATAATCACATGGCAAAATCAAAAAACAAAACGCATCAAAAACGAATGGACAAGAACTGTCATATTCCTGACTTGGTACAGGCATTTTCAAATGTAGAAAATGGTGGATTAAACCTGGTTCTATAGCGCTAACCCTCTCACTTTAATAACAGTCTCATCAAATTCCGCTTCATTTACATGATGCGTTAAATAAACAGTCACAATTAATAAAATAGCCAAAATATGGGTACATCAGTCATCATCGTATAACAACTTAACAGTTGTAAATTATACTGTAAGTAAGCATTTATACTGATCTTATACTGTAAGTAAGCATTTATACTGATCTTTATCATTACAATAACTTACAGTATACGTCAATATCGTTAACACACACATCACTTAACCGTGCTTACACGTTAAGGATAATGACAACACTATATTCTTCCTTCTGTGTTTGTTATACTTGTTTAAGCTAATATAAATTTCTGTCTCCCTATTTGTTTAGTTGTGTAAACTAACGATTAACGAGATGATCCCGAAATTTTTTAAATCAGAGAGAAGAAAAACGACACGTTTATGTAGTCTGAACCCTGCCATTGTTTTTAACTTGTATAATTGATCGTAAGTATTTGATTGTTTTTGAGTACCCCTTGTTGAAATTAGATTTGAGTTTGGTATTTTTGTTATACCTTTTCAACTTATTGTTGATTACTCCGACTTGCATCTATAAATTTAATAACCATGTAAACCAACCCTAGCATAAACCTTCTGACTAAGTCATTTCTGTATTTCCTATTGGATTAATAAGACGTTAAAATCACCCCACAGCAGTATATATTTTATTATTAATTTAAACATGAGAAGACTACCGACAGTTCTTACCAGATATCTTGTTTGGGAAATGTACTAACACGATTGACAAGTTTTATAATTCTACAATCATATATAAGATGTGATACACTGCTGTTTGCAAATTACATCTTTATCAATGTCCTTATAATATAACATATATGAAATAAATTGATCATCGATGTAAACGCAGTACAAAGTGACAGAACTGAAGAAGCAAAAATGCAGACGCAGGTAAAGGAGTTTGCAATTTTGTTCTGTTATAATTCAATATATACAGATGACTGCACATTAACTTGGTGAGTTGTATAGATAAAAGTGTGATAAAAGATTTGGAATTTCCAGATATAACTGTGTTTTAATATCCCAGAAATGATTGAGCGCTCGTTTTTCTTAATGAGAACTATGAAAATGTAACAATCACACTTTAAAAGCTGGGTTTAGCGTCGATAAATTTTTAAAACATGTTGTTATGCTGTTTTTTTGCATGTACCATTATTATGATCGAAACCACAAATATTAAAGACACTCACGTGACTTTGGTCAGGCATAGCTTGGTAGACATCTATGTGGAATTTATAAATGTTATGAAATCACTTTTATATAACATCAAATTAAAAGAAAGAATTTCAATGTTGCATACTGTTAGGCGGCCTGTATATAAAATGTGTCTATCATTAAACCACTTATGTATTATTTATATTTCTCAACAGCAGCACCGCATGTCATTTTAAAATTTTGAAACAAATTGATTTATGTGATCAACGTATCAAATAAACTATACTTTATTATTCTCTAATACAATGATCGTTCTGTGATCGTTTGATGAGTTCTTCAAAACTATAATTATTATCAAGATTTCTAATAGCTTTATGTGTTGCTTCAGATAAACTCAAAATTAAAAATATTATTATCGATATTTTGAACTTCTACATACTGCCGTTTTAACCGTTATCAACTGATAGAATAGAATAAGCTCCCTGATTATCAATGATAAATACAAACCTTAACTATCTCGTTCTGAATAGAAAGATTTGTTTAACTATAACATTGCTGTATTCGTATAGTACAATTCATTTACGCCAGTATCATATAGTTACAGAAAACCTGCAGCCATATTGCAACTGCTTTTGTCTAAACTATACCTGTGCAATATTAAAACAAACCAATGGTTGTGCAAGACAATGTATCATGAGTGCATGTTATGTTAAAGGAACAAGGTAGGTAAACATTTGGTACTTTGTTGGATAAGTGGTAACTAATGTTTAACTTTGTTTTTACCTGCACATGTTTGACATAACTCTTTGATATTTGATAATACTGCAAGTTAACAGAAGCAAGAGACAAAACGTGAAATAGATGTGACGATACAATGGCTATCCATAGGCATGTATTTAATTAAGTTCATGTCTGGCTCTTGATCATCCTATTCGTATGAACGTACAGAAGCACATTTGACTCATAAAAGATCTACAATAAAGTCAGTCGCCAGGATGAAAAACTTGTATTGTTTAATTATTAAAATATTTAATGAGGCGATTGTAAATACTTGTCTATAGTTGGTTACTATATACTTAACTCTTGATTCGTGTTAGTTCTACGGTTTGGTGAATCATTAATGTAAACAACTGTCTATAGTTGGTCACTATATACTAAACTCTTGATTCATGTTAGTTCTACGGTTTGGTGAATCATTGAACGTTTTGAACGACAAAGAGGTTTTGTATATGTGTTTATCAACGTTTCAATATGAATCATGCGTTGAAATATCGATTAAAAAGTAATTTTCACCACGAAGGATATTAAACAAATATAAGCTGCCTATTTTTACATCGACACACCTCTGTAGAAAGACCTCGTGTTTAACTGTGAAAAGTGACAGTATTAAGAAAATTGTCAATACATGAAATGCATTATTTATGAAATTCTGTCTGTAGGAATATTGACGCCTGACACCGATTTTTTTTTCACAGATAATCCAAGTCTGTCGAATCTAATTAGGCCATTCCTGTAATTTTCTCTTCCAAATTAGTCATTTAAAAAGAATAATTAAATACAAGACACAATGATAAAATCATAAGTGGGTAATAAATGCGGACAAAAGAAAACTAGAAATAAAGGTTAATTTAAACATCTAAAAAAGGTCAACTGTTAGACAAACGAAAAGTTTCAGTAGTGTCATACTTTACTAGTATGAACTAAGGATGTATAACAGTCAATTAAATCAAGCCTGTTATGCGTAAATTGGAACGATTGAATATTGAACTGATAAGTGAATGAACTACACGTCAAGAAGATTTCAAGCATAAACTGTTTATGCAAATGCAAAATTATAACTTGCTGATGTAAAAATGAATACTGCTATGTGCAAATGATTTACATAATATCAGTTAGATGATTGAAATATGTTTTACAGTTATAAAAACAATAAGACCTGATACCCTGGTACAATATTGTCATTTGTGGAATTAATGAGTCCTTAAACTAAATACAAAATCTTTGGGAAGAAACAGATAAATGTTGAAACGTTTTATACATTCATCGAATTAAACAAATCCTACAATTATTGAAACAAGCTACAAAAGAACATTCTTAACTGTGCATGTGAAAATAAGAAATTAAGCTTCCACAAGACAGTTGCAAAAGAGGGACGAAAGATACCAAAGGGAGAGTCAAACTCAGAAATCTAAAATAAACAACGCCATGATTAAAACTGAAAAAAGACAAACAGACAAACAATAGTACACATGACACAACATAGAAACTAAAGAATAAACAACACGAACCCCACCAAAAACTAGGGCTGATCTCAGGTGCTCCGGAAGGATAAGCAGATCCTGCTCGACATGTGTTGCAATATAGACGGTTCAGGTTAAAGGATTTAGGATGCTGCAAAAGAACAGTTTATACTGTTAAATTAAGAAAGATTTAACATGCTGCAACAAGTTTGCAGGGAAAGAAAATGAATACAATCTTTACTGTTCAGGTTAACAAGAGGGAACAACAAGCTTCTAAGTTATTCACGTAAAAGAAGAAAAAAGATGTTGAAACTCAATCTCGATTGATAATATGACAATACCACGAAGATAGTTAATCTAAAAAAGGGAGAAAACATAGCAACCATCATACAAATGTAAAATAACAGACAAAACTCCAGAGATAATACAAATTGGAAATTTCCTTATAAAATGTCAAAACTAAAAGCTCAAGCACATCAAACGAATGAAAAACAACATTTTTATTCTTGACTGGGAACTGGCATTTCCTTATGTTGAAAATATTGTATCAAACCTGTTTCAACAACCCACAAAATCTCTTAATTGTTTTGCCGTCTCATAGAATTTTGTTATACTGACAACTTTAGGTGTTTGAACAAAACAAGTAGACATACTAAGTAAAAATGTCAAAATAGAGTTACAGCAGTCGACTTGGTGTTATAATCTCTATGACTATAAATACAAACAAACATGACAACAAAGTTATAGCCTGTTTATGTAGTTACAAAGAGGAAACAGTGTAGTTTTGAATACGTTGTAACTAATACCCCAAAGGATTCCTTGGTCGTATTTATGTTCGTGTCAAAGCAGATTTAATTTAAAGTTTTTTATTCGTTTCAAAATTCGGTTCTACAGTCACTGATGCGGTTTTTTTGTGTAAACAAAATTTGCGTCTGGCACACAAGATTTAAATCATGATTTCTTTGATGAGTATATAAATGTATCTTTTGTCTGTAAATGTAAAAAGCTTGGTAAAATGCATGTTGACAACAGTAACAGGGATTGATCTTATTAACCGTTAGAGCAATGAAGTCTAGACAAAGATAATTTTAAATACTATGTTTGACGTGCTAACTGATGAGTACGACTCCTTACCTTCAATTTCTTAGTATGGAAATGTAATATTAAGACTTCAAGGCGTATTGTACTGTACTTTCTAAACTACATATTACTTAAATATTAATTTGAAAATTGAGGCAATTGACCCTGATGTTTTTTTTTTTATTTTGTATGAAGAAAGCATTTCAATCTTGTATTCCAAACGTAATAATATGAACTATTCAATATTAAATGTAAACGATTAGACATTTTTTGTTAATATCAATATAGTTTATTTATCTAAACCTGGTTTTATGTTGGAACTACTTGTATAAACAAGGTATCATAACGGTGTCAGTTTGAATCGAAGCTTGAATGTGTCAGATGCAAGGAATTACCTTTTTTAGAACTTTAAGATGAATTTTATAGATTATCTTTTTATTGAAAAAATAAATATTGCGATGTAGCATTAATCATCAACGGTTGAAACTTTTTTTTTATCATTTATATGGTCATAATTATGTATAATCGTTTTCACAAAGATTTAAATATTCCAAAGGACACCCCTGGATTATATAACATTAGCTGTTTTGACAAAAACCTTAGTTCCTCAAACCTTGTGTGTTGTGTTTTGTAGACTGTTGTTGAATTTGTCATTGGATAGTTTTATTTTTTTGACGTTGCTGTGTCTGTGTTTTGTTGATTTAATTATCCATTTATCTGAAATCCCTTATTTTTCATAATTGAAAATATAACTGTTAACCCTTATGGAGAATGTAATACACACGAATTTCAATAGTTATCAAAGGTACTAGTGTAATAATTTAATACGATAAACGCGCGTTTCGTCTACATATGATTTATCAGTGACGCTGAGATCAAAATAGTAAGAAGGCGAAACAATTTCAAAGTTGAAGAGCATTGAGGACCAAAAACTCCAAAAAGTAATGCCAAATACGGCTAAGGTAATCAATGCCTGTGATAAGAACATCCTAAGTATTTTAAAAAAATCATAATTTTAATAATAGGAAATGTATTCCATGGAAATAGATCTGGTTACATGTTTGGTAAATAAACAATAATTGACTATAAAACTCATGTTGTTATTTTGAAAAAAAAATTATTAACGTAAAAAAAAGAGAACTATATGACAATTGGTTTGAATTTGATCTCTATCAGGATGTTCACGTTTTTTGTAATTTTTGCAAAAGGAAAAACATTGCGTACATAACAATTTATTTTAGGAGAAATAAAAAAGCAAACACTTTATAATGCCTGTAATCAGAATATATAGGCTGCATAACTTATTATATGTAAATAAACGTGACGGAATGATAAGAAAGAAACAAAACTAATTATTTCCCTATAGACATTGAGATGAGGGAGTCAAATAAGCTTTAGGTGAATCCAAAACCAAACACAAAATGAAGAAATGATTCAACTAAAAAATGGATTCACACGAACGCGGAAATGACAGATATAATTAAGGTTTTTTAACACATGTTCCAAACCCCAATAGACGACTTAAAGGTATTTTTTGTCGTACATACTATTTTTGTAATGAACAGGAACAGAAAAATAATATTAATAATTGTAGTTGTCATGACCATTTTCAAAGATCAAAAATTATTTTATAAATAAAGTTCTTCGTGTATCCCAACCCAATCGATATGTTCAAAGGTAACCAAGCTGATTAAAAAAAGACAATAAGGAGCTTTTCAATTTATATATTGAAGTTTCACTTCCCTACACTTCAACAGGTCTTTATCCTCATTTTTCTTATGTTTAATTAATTGATTGACAACATATTTAAAAAGAAAGGTTCTCCATTAGTTAAACATTTATTTTATTTTCTATTGCAGACCCTTGATACTTTAATTTCCACTTTACGTTTCGAGCGTCTTAAAAAAATGTATGCAACGAATGCCATTTTGTCATAAATCCAACATTCATCTGAAAATCTTGGAAACATTTTACACAATTCTTTTAACGAAGGACACTGCGTACATTTTTTCAATTCATTATACTCCAATATAAGTTCGATAGCAACAGTCTTATGAGATCGAGTATTTTCAACAAAATCAGGCTTAACGTTTTGCATCGATAATTTTATTTTCTTATAGCAACATTACCTTTTACAACTAAATTTGCAGTATAAAACTCATAATCAAATTGATAGGGCATGTATCTTCTATCACGTGCATTGTGTGATAGTTTTTTCTCACAAGGAAATTAGGAATATTAAAGTAAACTAGTGTGGACTCGACAGACATGAACAAAAGGATAAAAACTGTCTACTCTTACGAAGAAAAGTGAAGTCTTACGCATTAATTTCATACGACTCTTAAAAATTGCACATTTCGTCAAAGATCTACCCCAACTATTATCTGCTACTTCACAATCCAAGATGGAGGAAGACACCCTTACCAACTGAATATTACTTTATAAAGACTTAAATTAAAGATTTGATACATGTTTTTGCTAATTGCTACACTTTTCTAATCCATGTTTTTAGAACTTTTTTGACCATTTTGGCTTACTTTACTTTACAGTTTTAAGTTGCTGATTTGTTTTATAGTACCTGTTTTTTTACATCTTTTAGCTTAGTGCACATGTATGGATATAATGTGTATCGTTAAACTTGCCTTGCATCATTGTGCATAAACTATATATGCTTTTCATGTCCTTTATGCTTTGATATTAGTATTATTTTTGTTTATTGTGCAACGTGTTGTGTACATGTATATGTATGTATTTGGTTGACGCCATTTTCAATGCATATTGTCTTACTCCCTTGGTAGTTTATGCGACTCTTACAGTTATAGCTCTTTACTTTGCGTTGTCTTCTCAATTGTGAAATGAAATTTTAACATCAGTTAATTTCTGTTATCTACATATGCACGATGTTTATAATAAGAACATTGGAAGATTCTAATTGAGGTGACACGACTAAGTGTTTTCGGTTAATATTGAATGGTAATAAGACTTCATTCTGAAAGCAATACGGCTTAAAGGATACATACACATAATTTCACATGCACCAATATAACATTGTTTTACAAGATATATAATATTTATAAATATAGAGGTGTGCATGAAAGAAACTATAATACATAGTACTACATATGAAACACAAAATACGAGCGGAGAATAAAATAATATTAAAAAAATGAGACCAAGTATACCATATAATGCAATTTAATTATCAGTTTTTCTGCTAATTTTAAAAATATACCTAAGTTATTCATTTTTTTAATTTGTGTGACAGATCACAACTGGATAAGTTTGTATGTAGAATTATTTCTCCAGTAAGACTTTTTTAAATACTTTTCTCGAATTTGACTATATGTTTTACATTCAAGTATTAAATGGTATACATCTTCAATAGAGCTAGTATAATTATTTGTACATAGTCTATAATTTTTTTATAAGAGGTCTTTCGCCGCCATCGTCTTATAAATGATCAACTTCCTAGTCCTTCATAATACCGAGGTGTGTGATTTCGAAGTGATCAGCAATGTTGTTTTTGTCTAAGCAGATGATATTAAATAATAGATAAGTGAAAAGCAGATAACATGTCACTACTTCAAGCAGATTAAGTGTAAATTATTCAAAACGACCAGATTTAATGAGAACGCTTTTCAAAGAGCATTTTCGTCTTCTAGAAATAAACAGGAGAGGAAATCGTTGCTGGAAAATATTTCGTTTAATTAAGCAATATCGGTCTTTATCAAGCCGAGTCGGAAATTAATTTCAATATATCTACTGAATTGACATTATTGTACTATATTACTCTATGCAATTCAAATTATGGAACTTCGATGAAAAATGTCAAAGCTAGTTGTTGGAGTTTCCCAATTAATATAAACCTACACCATTTACATGGTTTCTAACAGAAATATATCGCAGAAAAAAGTATACTAGTAAAATTGTCTATCTAATAAGATGACATTTTCATTAACTGTATTATTCATGCAGTACAATAGTTCTTACTATACTAGTATACATCTACCAAATGACGCAGTATAAAATCCTTATTTTTTTTACAATAAACTTGTTACAACGGCTCTTTATCAAGAATATGTTAATGAGTAATTCCTTCAATAATTCGTTTATATATTTATATAATATAGCATTGTAGTAGGCTCTAAACAAAATTATTATTGACACTTACAATAATTTATTTGCAGTAGTTTAAAAAGGCACTAGCTACGATATATATAAAAGATACAAGATCTGTTTTCGTTATTGTTCAATGAAAAATGAAAGTGGAATAGTGGAATAATATATAAACAATAATAGTGTATTGACTTGACATATCAACAATATACGGATGAGGCTTAGAAATGGGGAAATGCGAGGCTCTGTCGATCTTTTTTGCGGTTACATGTCTATTAGCTGCAATCTAGAAACCATCATTTACAAGTGTGGTTTATTATGTAATGTTATTTATTTGATTTAAATATTGGGAAACATCAACCTTTAAAAAAGCCTCACATCTGACAAAGAAATATACAACACAATGAAATGTACATTACCTGTTGAAGCAAATCTATGGTAAATTCGTTTGAGTATGGACAAAAATTACAACAATAATCATACAACAATAACGATTTATAGGTTTAAATTTTTTTAACAAGTGATAGAAGGACATCTGAATTATTGAGTACGTTATAGCTATTTAGTCAACGGACTTATATCGCATGTAATATAATACTATAAAAAAAGAGACGATGAGGTATGATTGCCAATTAGACAACTATGCAAATGAGTTGGATGTATGTTTTGCTTGTTTAGAGAATTGATGAGAAAAACACATTTTCTGTTGAATTCGTTCACTTTTGGTTGGTCTTACATGAAATGCTTGAAAGGAGTAGGTTCAGTAAGACCCCTTTTTGGCACCAAATATAGCAGTTTTAGAAAATTAGGAACATGTAATCTTTAGGCTATATTTTGGAAAGTAAAATGCTTCTGCTACATAAATATGAGCTGTTTTAGACAATATAATGCACAAATATTCATTCATAATATTGAAATGTAAGTTGTATTTGATGATTATACAAAACATATATAAAGGTGGAGGATGAACACGGATGCGGCCACTTTCTTTTTTGACAAAAACCATCTGAAAAGAGATGTTTTATGGCATATTTGATAGATTTTTCATATTTAAGCTTTATTCAGAACGTTTTTAATGACTAAATCAGTTAAAATCTTTCACATAAAATAATCGAATCAATTGAAATAGACACTTAAGTGTTTAAAAAGAGTTCCAAAACTTTTATTAGATGAACCTGAAATTTGAGGCCAGATTCGGCCCTTACCGGACCTACTCCTTTGGTAAAACCAGTTGTGTATTGAAAACGAATGTATGTAATTAAGATGTATTTTGGTCAGTTATGTCATTAGGTTGTCAGTCGGCCAATTGTAATAACTAACCTTGACTATACATATATGTTTGTGTATTTAATCTAGGGTAATATGCAAAGTCTTCAACCGCTGAACATATTTAGATTGCCCTGCTACGAAATATTTAAATATAAGATGTTGAGTGTTTTTTAACTTTCTACAATTCTTCCTTACAACCGATCAGACAGTAGTTTTAAGTTGACAAACAGTAATAGCAGTACATTAAATAATGCTTTATATCTGATACCTAAATTTGTCTTTACAATAGAACGGTCATCTAACAATCGTAATGATGCCATATCAATAAATGTCAAGAGTTAAACTGACAGCACGTCATCCCTACAATGGCTTCCATTTACGATCAAAAAAATTCGTTTGACAAAGTAGAATCCTGACTGTATTTGTAACTTAATAGACTGTATTTTACATTCTTAAAATGCATTGTCGTACAGATAAACACAAAGCTATACTAAATGTGGCATAAACAGGAGTATAGCATAAAATGGTCTATGTAAGGTAAAATGTAAATGACTTTTTGGTTCAAAAATATTTACAGTATACACAGATGATTAAAAATGTATAACTCAATCTAATTATCGATCATTAAAACTTTATTGGAAAAGACAGTTAATAATTATCGGTAGATGATTTGTTTTTTTTTAAACTCCTATAGGGATGGAAAAAAAACTCATCCCAAATGCATTCTTGTTCTGTCAAAGTAACCTTCCTAATACTATGAGATTAAAAATCGGTCAAAATAGAAACTAACAAATTGGTAAACAGTAAATCATTAATTTCTGGAAAGTTTGATTTTGAAATAAAGTTGTAAAACATGATAGACTGTATGTATCAACAAATGTATTGAGTTTGAAGAATTCATGTAAGGTTATTTTTTAATAGCTTTTTAACGGTTCTCTTAAGACCTAATTGTAGCCGGTGAGATCATTAATAATAAAGAAGGTAGCAATCATGGAATAAATGTCTTATACAGTTCAGTTGTAATTCCTTTAGAGAGCATCCGATTCGTAAATTAATGTTTTATATCGTTCAGGTTCAATTCCTTTAGGGGCTATTCTATTCGCTATGCTATATTTTGTAAGCTATCATTATGTCTCTGTTCAGTAGTAAACAGATTAGCTTTTATACTCATCAAGACATTAGATGGAATCTCAAGATGGATGATGTATTCATAGAAACTTGACACACATAACATTTGATTGACAGGGTATGGTATTGGTGTTAAAATTTACATATTGATGTCATTTTCTGCAACCTATTATTTCTAGCATCCCTGCAAAATTATATATTGTGAGCCCCATAAAATCCTAACCAGTACATTGTCAAATGAGTGTGTCAGTTTAGATATCAACGGCTCTTCTGATTTTTTAAACGTAATCATTTACATAAAAAAAAACTAATTAATATATAGCCAACTCTTTTAAATATTTTTCTATTTTGAAAGACAGCTAATTCGTAACTACAAACAGAGAGAAACCCTAAAAAAAACATATCAAAACAAAACAAAAATAAACAAGTAAAAACAAACATCACATAATATAATAAAGACTGTGCCCAATTTTATGTAGCAGAAGCATTCTGCTGTCCAATACATAACTAAAATTTTACATTTTAACAACTTTGTAAAACTGCTATATTGTGGGGCCAAAAAGAGGTCTTGCTGGACCTACTCCTTTGAATTTAAAAAAAAGTAGTAAACATAATAGCCTTTTGGGTATCAACAAATGTATTTAGTTTGAAAGATTCGCGTAAGGTTATTTTTTCATTGCTTTTTAACGGTTCTCTTAAGACTAAATTGTAGCCGATGAGATCAATAATTATAAAGAAGGCAGCAATCATGGAATACATGTCTTATACTGTTCAGTTTCAATTCTTCCTTTAGGGGCTATTATATTCGTTATGGAATATTTTGTAAGCTATCATTATGTCTCCGTTCCGTAGTAAACAGATTAGTCTTCATACTCAAAAAGGTTTTTAGATGGAATCTCAAGACGGATGACATATTCATAGAAACTTGCCACAAATACAATTGATTGACAGGGTATGGTATTGGTGCTAACATTTGCATATTGATGTCATTTTCTGCAACCTATTATTTCTAGTATCCCTGCAAAAATATATAGTGTGAGCCCCATAAAATCCTAACCAGTACATTGTCAGGTGCGTCAACTTTGATATCAAGTTCTTTTGTTAACTTTACAAAACATCAATTACATATATCCAACTCTTTTAAATATTTCTCTTTATTGAAAGACAGTTAATTCGTAACCAAAGCAGAGAAAAAAAAACAAAATAAACTAGTCTGTAAAATATCTACTCCACTGTATAATTTTGATATTAGACCAGAATGAATAAACACATGCTTAGACAGCAGATATTTTATTCACATAAATACAGCCATCGATACACAACTATACGAAGTATAATTTTTCAAAGAACAACGTCAATATAAGTTATTGAAGATGTGTGGCTCTATATGACTCTAATCTGATCATGTTAGGAATATCTTTGTCACGAAAACTGTACATAACATCTTAGTATCAGAATACGGTTAACATATATGGTTTATGTGCATTAAACCTGTTCGATACAAAATGCCCCTTTGTCATTTTCTATAAGAAAACAAACACAACCAATAACAACAACAAATACTAAACAAATAAAAACAAACATTACATAATATAATAAAGGTGGTGTAGCCTAATTGAAGAAATATTTCATTTGTTCAGTTGTCAGATTTAATTATAACTTGTTCATTTCATTGCACAGTTCCTGTCATATCTAATTTCTATTATGTTTTTCGTGTTTTCAGCTGCATTATATTTTGCAGAAACAGAATTCGACAGAATCATATAAGAGAGGACGAAAGATACCAGAGGGGCAGTCAAACTTATTAATTGAAAACAAACTGACAACGCTATGGCTAAAAATGAAAAAGACAAACAGACAAACAATAGTACACATGACACAACATAGAAAACTAAAGAATAAGCAACACGAACCCCACCAAAAACTAGGGGTGATCTCAGGTGCTCCAGAAGGGTAAGCGGATTCTGCTCCACATATGGAACCCGTCGTGTTGCTTATGTGATATCAAATCCGGTAAATAGTCTAATTCGATAGGTCAAATTCATGAAAGGGTATCATAATTCATAAAATGGAAATATTTGAAATACATCACTGTGTCACTTTCATTTAGTGTGTGAAAAATCGACAATGACAAGGACGTAAAAAGTGAAATCAAAATTATTTGTTCAACTAAATTATATTAAATAGAAAAATAAAACTTATTGAAAAACACAAAACGTTATCAAGTTTTCGTTTATTAAAAATAAAACCATTTCAAAACCATTTAAAATTAACAGGTCTATGATACCAAGTCACGAATATGGAAGTTGTTTTTCACTTGTTCCGTTGATTGACAGTTTGTATGGATTTCCTCTGTTCGAATTTGTCTTAGAGTTCGGTATTTTTACTATACTAATTTTAAAGTAAAGACAACCCAATTCTAAACACACCAAACGCAAGACTGAAATATAATTGTGTGCGTGTTTACAAAGATTAAAGTCAGGGTTACAGCTATGCGACTGACATTGGTGAATACGAAAAACATGTGTTAATGACACAAAACTTCATTTGAGATATTCTGATGTGGGCCAGGTAGACTTCACATTATGTTTGAGGTATAGTACATATGGTACACGAAGGCATGATAAGAGATCCTTACTATAGTGTAGATCGTGGTGCTGAATTATACAAGTCTTAATATCACAGATTAATATGGAAACAATTTTTTGTTAAGGTCTAGCGATCAGAATAACAGTTGAATTTGATCAAATTTGGAAGGAGTAGGTTAACTGTTATCGGTGGACAATCGTAACTTTTTCTCTAACTTCATATATATATATATTTCAATGTCGGCGAAGAAGTCAGTTTTACACGTATGAATTCATATTATGTTTGAGGCATAGTCGATGTATAACTAATCATAAGCAAACCACATAATGAATAGTTTAATTACTTTGATCAGAAATTGATCACTTGCTCATTAATATTCATTAAATACTTTTATATTAAATTTCATCAGATGACGGATCACTCTGACTATTTCTAAATATCCGTTCAGCAACATTACGCAATATTTTACCAAATGACTGATCACTACACGATTTCGGGCTAATACCAGTGAGTAATATTACATGATATTCTACAAAAACATAGATAATGTAATTTTATTGTATATACAAGTGAAAGACATGCGTCGATCCGATGTAATTTATTTGAAAGGTTATGACCGTTAGTGTACTTTGCATGAAACACATATATGCAAGTTTTGTTTACATGTACTTGGTATGACCTCAATATGCATATTTTGTGTAATGTGTAATATGGATTACCACTATATGCTTTTGGTGTATACATATGTACTCGGCATTACCTCAATTTGCAAGTTTTATGAACATGTGTACTGGTCATAACTAAATAGAGTGCTAGTTTTGTGTACATCTGTGTTCAGCATAACATCAATATGCTTCTTTATTGTACATGTGAACCTAATACAAGCTCCATGTAATAGAAAAGAAGAAATATGTCAATCTATGACACACGTACAAAATCAGTACATGCACACCAAACCAATCACAAATTAAAGCAGTTGTATGCAAACCCTTCGAACCATGTACACGTCTCGATCCTTTGAATAAACTTGTAATAAAATTTGTATCAACGGTATTAGCAACGGTTAAGTTCAACTGTTCGAATTTTATCTGATACCACCATAGTCTGTTTAACGGTCACTAAACAAATTATCTACATATATAACTATAAGATATTTTTGATTTGTCATATCATTATCCTCTTCCGTAACGATTACCATAAGAAGAAACGTGCTTCTAAAATGGAGCACTGATATTAGGGGGTTTACGATTGTTTTTGTACTTTTATTTTTGTTTTCGATGCAAATGATACCGTCCTTTTCTCTTTCACTTCTACCATAGTGTGGACGTAGCCGTGCACAAACATCTGTCGTTCTTACATCTGGTTTACATCAAACAAGAATTTATATTTATCACGTAGAAAAACCATCGAAGAAATGTGAAATAGTTGTTAAATGTATCAAATGATCTTAAATTATGTGAAAATTAATATAATCATCATAATCAAAATTAAAACAAGGCAAACTATTAATATTTGGCAGAGTTAATGATTAATTGCGCATACACTGATCTGTTGTTCTTTTTTTATCTTTTTGTTTTTTGGAATTCGTTGTTAATAATATAAGAGGCAAGGGGAATATTTCATTCTTCATATGCTAAAAATGACAATAACGTCATGACAGTGGAAGTTGTATCACTTCTGTAGAAGAATTCATTGTTTTAACTTAACTTAAGACACTTTTTTTTATTTTCTAAATAATAAGTCATTTTCGGTTTACGCAATCAGGATGTCTAAAGAAAATAAACGAAACGAGTTTGCAGTTGAACAAGCATAATACAAGTTCAACAGTATGAAAGAAGGAAATAACAGCTAGTGTAAGGCGGAACATTTGATATTTGAAATGAAAGTTTATTTGTGAAAAAACACCAGTAGCATTAAAAAGACCTTTAAATATAGGAGTTAGAGAAGAAAGAATAGTTAATTAAACGTTTTTTTTAATTAAAAAGGGAACTTAAATTGAGTGAATACATTTTCTAATAGTGAATGTAAATCAAACATTTTTTTTATAGGGTTCATATCAGCTATCTACAAATACAAATGAGTTATTAAAAAAAATGACATATTGAAATAAGAGAAAAGTATAAATGAATAAGATAAGCCCTTCGGGCCAATGTTATATTTTGATCATTTAATTTTGGATTAAAAACACGTCTTCTATTGGCTCGCAGTGTTTTGTGTATCAGCTCATAGACATCATTTTGTCAAGTGACTGTGACGGCACGAACGTTTATCCGTGATTTACATCGGTTTAAAATCGAGTTTAGAATTAGATTATAAGAAATAAATGTAATATGGTGTCTGTCTTCAAAACAACACCCAAAATTTGGGCCACACTTAAAAAACCGCTACGAGGGTTATGTAGTATGCACAACATTTTTTGTTATATCTTCCTTGACAGAAAAAAATATAACAGTCATTACTTATAACGAACCAACGCGTTCTATTATCCTTCCTTCATAATATAAGTATACACATACATCTTTGCGGACGCCATCACGAGTTGGTTGACGGATATGAAATAACCGTTTCACAAATGATATCGGATATGTTCCTTACGTCGTAACTACAATCCCCTTCCCTTTCATGAATGTGACCTACCGAAGTAGACTATCTACCGGATTTGTTATCACAAAAGCAACACGACGTGTTTCACATGTGGAGCAGAATCTGCCTACCCTTCCAGAGCACCTGAGATGATTCCTAGTTTTTGGTGGGGTTCGTGTTGCTTATTCTGTATCTTTTTATGTTGGGTCATGTATACTATTGTTTGTCTGTTTGTCTTTAGCCATGGCGTTGTCAGTTTATTTTCGATTGATGTGTTTGACTGTCCCTCTGGTATCGTTCGTCGCTCCTGTCAAGACCTTTTTTAGCTTCAATTATTTTTTTCTCACTAAAATTGAATTTAGATTTCGTTGTCTTATAAACATAATCGACTTTAAATCTGTCTATTGAGACGAGAAAAACGACTTGTTGTTACGCTAACTAAGATAAAGTAGAATTTAAAACTATTAATCGACTTCGTGTGTTCAACCTTATGGCAAGTTGAATTAGTTTAAAATGATGGCGGTCGTTGTCTCACAAAGCTAAGAAAGCGCACTCAGAACAATTCCCTTTTTACAGCTGATTCAGTTTAAGAAAAAAAAATTAAACCAACATTAATAAAGTAATTGATAAGGTGAATATATTGAATCTGTTGGTTTTTTTATAATAAGAATCTTTGCTCTTCCTCAAATGTAATTCAAACTAGTATCACAGAAAAGATAGCAATATTGATACCTATAATAATATTTCTTAGTCTTTAGTCTAAGTTGAAGAGAATATTTAATATCGGCCTAAATAAATAAACATTTTAACTGAAATGTAAATAAAACTTAACCGCTTAAAAATAAAATAGTTTGAAATTACAAAGAATACGCTTATGACTATCAACAATTAATGAATGCTGTTAGCATGAATAAAAGGAGAGTATCCGTTCAGTTCACACAGCGAAACAAGAAAACGCATGGATTGCAAGTCACAAGTACCGCAGAAATGAACTCTAGTGTCCCGAAAGCTCACGCAACCTTTCTTGTCACTTTTGATATATCTCACAACTATTGATATGTCACAATTGATAATCTCATAAACGAGGGAGGAAGGTTGAAATCATTGCTTTACCAAAAATGCTTTTTTTCTCGGCGTTTTATCTTTATTTTTCAGTACAAGCAAACAGTAAAAGCTAGCTTTTGTTTGTAAACGTTAGTACGACAATGTCGTTTTTTCTTTTTATAGATATAGGAAGATGTGGTGTGAGTGCCAATGAGACATATATAGTTTATGTATTATTTCATTATTCGTAGTTTGCACGAATATCTTTCTGTTTCCATTCCAAGTCATGTCTTTCGTCATAACCCTACGATCAGATGATGTTTACACGATTATGTAATTATTTGTTCTTTCTTCATCCACACGGGTATATCGTTCTGCTGCAATTTCAAGTTAACGCACTTTCTATTGTCATTCTATGTTTGTTGGTATTTGGTCTGTTTTTCTGTATTATATATCGGTCATAATAATGACCACGTTCAAATATTCTAAGTTCAATTATTTGAGTTGCACCAGAATTTTTTACACATCCATAAGTTCAAAGGTTTGATATGTATTGTGTTAAGAGGTGTTGTTTGTCATTGACGATAGCAACAGATATGTGTAGTGATGATATAGGTTGTATGGATATTTCAAGCTTACGATGCTTCAATATTTTTTCAGTGATAATATATTATTGTTAGTTTAATCGTAATAAAGACGATCACAAACAATTGAAACCATAATATACTATTAGAGGAAAATTCGTACATGATATCTTGTATGACTTTCTAAATTAATTTTCAATCATGCATATGAATCTGACATTTTTTTTTATATTCCAAAAATAAACCGAATATTGATTTCACTTTACAAAAGATGTTTTATTTCTCAGAACTTAGAAACTAGGAAATATTTAGTGAGCTACAAATAAACCTTTGTTACTTTCCGGAATGGTAACCTGTTTTCTTGAAATATTCAGTAATTTGAATATCAATGGTCAGCGGTCTTAGTTAAATTGTTATTTCCAGATATAGTAATATAATCAAAATATGTATTATCACCAATTGTGTCTTTTTTTAATAAGTTTAATGGCGGATGATGCTTAAAGAGCTTACAAAATGCAATCACCAATACAGTCTTGGTCCATCTGCCACGGATAATATTCCTTCATTCTTTATTTTAATTTGTTTATTCAAAAAAGAAAACGATTTATGAAATTAAAACATCGGTATTAACACTACTGTGTCAGTTCAAGATCAGCGACTCGATTTCACAAAAAATTCTAGTAAAAATAAATACTCGTGATTCATGAAAATTACAATATAACTTATGATAATTTAAGTTGCAAGACTTTGTAGAAGAGCCCTGTATGTTTTTCTTTTACATGGGACAATATCCCTAATGAGTCTCTGATTGAGGAACACAAAAGTTGTTTGTAAACAAAAAATCTCTGTGTAGTGATATTGGACATGTTTAAATTTTTAAGAAGTCACTGAGCTTAACTTTTTATGTTGATCTTGAAAGTATAGGACTTTAGAATAAATGTGTAAAAACTAGGGAGTTATTTTATGTATTCAAAGTATTAAATTATCAGAGAAATCATAGTGTGAAAAAGGGACTTTTTACCATGGAGAGCCGCATCACGAAAGGATTGTCGGGGTATGCTAATTAACGGGAAAATGAATCACACTCCGTACCCAAGACATTTAACCACATATGTAAAAATGTCTCAGCTTCGAAACAAGCCAGCATACATATACAAGTTTACGACATGGGCTGAGTTACAGTAGAAAACGTTATCATTACCGCCTATGGAGAAACAATTGGGCATATTGCCCTATATATAAAAAAGAAGATGTGGTATGATTGCCAATAAGACAACTATCCACAAAAGACCAAAATGACACAGACATTAACAACTATAGGTCACCGTAAGGCCTTCAACAATGAGCAAAGCCCATACCGCATAGTCAGCTATAATAGGCCCCGATAAGACAATGTAAAACAATTCAAACGAGAAAACTAACGGCCTTATTTATGTAAAAAAATGAACGAAAAAACAAATATGTAACACATAAACAAACGACAACCACTGAATTACAGGGTCCTGACTTGGGACAGGCACATACATAAATAATGTGGCGGGGTTAAACATGTTAGCGGGATCCTAACCCTCTCCCTAACCTGGGACAGTGGTATAACAGTACAACATAAGAACGAACTATAAAAATCAGTTGAAAAGGCCTAACTCATCAGATGGACAAAAATACAGGTGGACTATATGACTTTTTGTGTCGTTACGTTACTTTGTGATAACGTATATATCACATCACCTTTTTAAAACCTAATGCTGAAAAGTAAAATCACAAAAATACTGAACTCCGAGGAAAATTCAAAAGGGAAAGTCCCTAATCAAAAGGCTAAATCAAAAGTACAAACACATCACACGAATGGCTAAGTAACCTCTCAGTGAATTGGAATGATTATTAATTTCTGGTGGCATTCTTTTAAAATACTTTTATAACATTTAACAAAACCGGCAATTAATAATTATTCATTAAATCAAAATAAAGATCAATTTAAAAAAAAAATCATTTGTATTCGGAAGATGAAGTCTATGTTTGTATTGTGTTTCTTGTTTGCCATAAATATTAACACCATACATCCATGTCAACTGACGGCTTGTCATAGACTAATGACATGGCTGTATTGCTTGAATTTTAATTAAATCTTTAGAATAAATGTGACATTTTCTATTTAAGTTTATTTGTCTTAAATTCATCTGTCACTGTCTTGAAGATGCATCAACTCTGAGATATGACCTTAACATGGATTTATCTGATTTAAAAGAGATCAGCAATATTCTTTAATAAGACAACATAAGTTTACTTTGAATAGAAATCTTTACTTGTGTTATCTCAAGTGTACACACTGGAGAAATACAAAAATGTACTGTAATTGAATCGTAAGTTCTCGAGTTTTTACCAGACAACAAATAATATAAACTTCAGCGCAAACGAAATGTTAACAAATGTTTGCACCTGTCCTAACTCAGGAATCTGATGTACAGTAGTCGTCGTTTGTTTATGTAATTTATACATGTTTCTCGTTTCTCGTTTTTTTAATAAGTTAGACCGTTGGATTTCCCGTTTGAGTGGTTTTACACTAGTAATTGTTGGGCCCTTTATAGCTCTTTGTTCGATGTGAGCAATTTCAAGGCTCCGTGATGAAGGCCGTACATTGACCTATAATGGTTTACTTTTATAAATTGTTATTTGGATAGAGAGTTGTCTCATTGGCACTCACACCACATCTTCCTATATCTACATTTTGTATAAACCTTTAGACCAACTAATCTGAACAACTCGGGTTCATAATATAAGTGGTGAATTGTGATAAACAGTTTAAAGTTTACAATTTCCTTAGCACTTTTCAAACACAATTTGAGTTCCCAATCAGACTTTACCATCTTTCCTATCTTTCATTATACGGAACACGTGAATCATCGAAGTTTTCGTTTGGTACGTGTTGTTCAATCGTTTATATTTCCTTTGCAGATTGTTTGATTTCTAAACATACTAGAACACACCGCGAAATCGCGGGCATTTCGAGGGTGGTTGAAAATAATATGTAAACTGTTGCAGGATGAATTTTTGTAAAAGGTTTTATGACGGGAAAGGGTACTTGGTGACAGGACAGTTTTTTAACCCCCCTCTTTTCTAAAGTCTGGGTTTTTTTATTTCTGCTTTTCTGTATACTATGAACATACATATACAATAAATAAAGTGCATTTGCTATTTACGATCAATTCCAAGTATAATATCCAAGACGATATGATCATTAAAAGCTAGTAAATAGCAAATACACTTCATTTACACATGCAGTACGTTTACGATCATCGTATACAGAAAAATGGGAAATCAATTGTAATGTCCCAATTTACTTATGAAAATTATGTGTGATTTTAATAACAGCCCTAAACGAAAGTCTTGTCCATGACAGAAAAGTCAGTACGATGACGGAAACAATACCCGGACGACTTTATTTTCATTTTTCTTCCATATTAATCAAAACTGAATAGTCATAAGCGGGGATGACAAATGCATCTATGCATGGTACATCTAGGACACAAAGGCATGATGTTTAATTTATTGTGGCAGGGAAGCGACACACAACATGAGGTCTTCTCATTTAATAGTATATATATGATCTTAATCATCACATTATTAAACACAGCTATGACTGAATTACCCAGATACTAACAATATAACATAGAGAGAAGAAAGATATAAAAGGGATATTCATACTCTTAAGTCGATGACAATTTGACAACAAAAACAGAAATTGATAAAAAGATTAAAAAACAATAGTTTACATATCTCAACATAGGAAACGAGCGACTGGAAAACCCGACCCCAACCAATCTCATTTTCTATCATTAGAATCATCAAAATCGTCACATAATTACTTAAAATAAAAACTTTGAATTAGAGTTACACGATACAAAGGAGACCACCAATCAGCTGCCGAGGAAGCACCTAAATATGTACAGAAACAAGTTAGGTTATACTCCAATTTATATAATTACGGTTCATGTTAACTCCAATCAGCTCGTTAAATATGACTAAAGATAGCTGTACTTATCATTTTCTAGGAGGAGTTTAATGAATTGTGCAACCAGCTTGTCATAGTAATATTACAAAGTTATTTGAACGTATGACACTTAAATATCAAATCAGCGGCAGTGTCTGTTTGTTAGTTATATACACATAACTATCACAACGCCATCGCCTATGCGGTAGTAATAACCAGTTGTATTTGCTTATAAAAAAGCCGAATAAAATAATATAAGACACAATAGAAGATTACTTATGTATTTGTTTAGCAGGCTAATATAAAGATTGAGAAATTTGTACTGTACATTTTTTTCTATTCCCCTTTAGTGGCTAGTGGGTCAGATTTGTTTTTAATTATTAACGTTAATTGTCTAATTCAGATAACACACGTTTTCATGTGTAGAGACCCAGTGTGTAAGTGAATTCCATCTTTCTCATTCGCTAATGATCTTTTGGGGTAAGCATGATTTCAAGTATATTTGCTTCCTTTTATCATCAGTTTTTAACTTAATAACTTCTATTTCATTGCGTAAAACTCAAGATTATGTTGTCAGTTTAATATTATGTTTGGTAGTTTTGTCAGCCATGTAGTTTTTGGTTGCAATATAATGTAACTCTCCTTGTTAATTTTCATATCAATATCAAACGTGATAACATCTCAACAACAGTCGTCATAAGTTAACGTAACTATGCTTACGACATAGTCAATCAACGCCATTGCATCAGTGGTACATGTAGTTATATAAATGTATGCTATCCAAAGATCCAGCGGTAATGCATCTGTTGTATGAATGTGTAAGATATTAAATTAGTGCTCGATTCTATTTTTTCTCCCAAATAATTCCTATAAAGAACGTGAAGTTCAAATGTTTTGTGAGCAAACTATACAAAACTATTCCAATTCCCTAAAATCAATGAGAAACATGTGTGCAATTAGTGATATATGTACTTGAATCATGATCTATCGTTCTTTTCAAAGTCTGAATTGTTTAACATTTGTCTTTTGATGGCCTTTCATAGATGCGGTATAGGTTTTGCTCCTTGTAGGAGATTAAACGGTGACCTATGATTGCTAACGCTCAACGTCATTTGGTTACCGGTAGAAATTTGAATTATTTGCAATCATTTTTCTTTCATAATAAATATGTCGGACATTGCACCACTTATAAGCCTAACTATTCAATATAAAGAAACAGCTATCGATAACATAAGACATCAAACACAATGAAGCAAAGATTTACTGTATATTGAATGGTGAATAATACGATGAAAAAATCCTTTGTTTTCTATGTTACAATTGACTTATTATTCTCAAAAGACCAGAAAGTATCAAATAAGATAAGGTATCTGCAAACAGTTGTGTCATGTGTGCCTGTCATGTCTGAGCAACGACTCCTTTAGAGGCTATTTTATTCACATCACAATTATAGATGCCACCATCATGTCTCAAATTTTAAGTAAAACGATTAACTTTTTTGGTTTCACATTTGAAACATTTATATTATGTGGAGGGGATAATTTGTCTTTTTTATTTACAAAATTGCAAATGAACATTCATCACCCATATTTTTAATACATTTTAAACACGAGGAATCAGGTGCGTTTAATACATTTTAAACACGAGGAATCAGGTGCGTTTAATACATTTTAAACACGAGGAATCAGGTGCGTTTAATACATTTTAAACACGAGGAATCAGGTGCGTTTAATACATTTTAAACATGAGGAATCAGGTGCGTTTAATACATTTTAAACACGAGGAATCAGGTGCGTTTAATACATTTCAATTGAGAACGTCTATTTAAATAAAAATATTAGCAACAGTTTGGTCTCTGTTTCTTGAAATGTATATCTAAAAAAACTATGGTCCACGTAATAACTAGATGTATTACGTCAAAACAGGAGGAAACATGGTTACGAAAACAGATTACCAAACTCTTTCTTGTCTTTTCGAACAGATTAGTTGGACATTATCTGTGTGGCAATATTGGAATTAAGAGTTATTTATTAGCTCCCTTTTTAACTTGAGCATATTTACATTGTTATATAATTACTATTGTTTACATAAAAACTTTCACCTGTGTGTATGTACACAATAACTTTACTCCTTTTCTAAACCGGTTATTAAAAGTTAAAGGTAAGATGGTGTTGCTTAAATTGCAAATCTTATTTCAAGAAAGTACCATTTGTTAAGTCATTTAGTTATTAATTATAAACTGAATTCACATTTTATACATTGTCCAGAATTCATACTTTCCTCGAAGGTAACTATCAGTATTCATTACAGCCATGCTGTTTACTATTACTGTTCTGGACCAATTCTTCTCTTAAATGTTTTGGCTTCATTTTGGGTTTAAACTTTAGGACTTGGGTATAAAATGGTTAAAATGATACAGTTTAAAATCCCTACTTAAAGTAAGACATTTCCCCACTTTATTTAACGTCTGTATTGTTGTACAACTAACTGCCATAATATTATAATATCTATTGTGTATTTTTGGTATGAAATAAATATGATTATTGAGGTATTATTTCTTTAAGACTTCTTTTCCTAGAATGCTGGCTTATACTTGCCCAAATCATTATCCGGTCAAGTATTAGCTTTGTCCTCCCAGAGAATTGTCCGTTATGTCGGTTGTTGTAGACACTTGTCCCCTAGTGTGACAAGGTGTCCAGGACAGAACTGGTCTTCATTGTTTATGTAAAGAACCTGGGTTTATTTGGTATTTCGTAGCTGCGCCAGCATTAAGTAAAAAGGTATCCGGAAAACGTTACTTTTACTTGAATGTTAGATCAGTCCGTTCACATTTTGGTGCCGTGACCATACAAATTGCCCTTAACATTTATGTTATTTTGTAAGATGGCATATTCAATGGATTATGCAAGCGGTATAAGCCAGCATGATAAAGCAAAAATGGAGCATTCTGATAGATTTTCTGATAAAGATGAAGTTAAGTATAGACATAAAGATTTCAATTTTAGTACTCCATTAAAATCATTTGTTACTTTATCTGAAACCTATGATGATTCTGTAAGGGACAAATCTATATTGAAACATCCAGATTATAAAGTAGATAGAAAATTTACTCCAAAAAGATACCAAGAACCACATTTTAGTAGGAGACCAAGTTATGAATTGTATGATGATAGGGATAGATTAAACAAGAACCAAGGATCAGATTATCCCCCAAACAAGAGATATGTTGATAAGGATACATTTTCAGAGGACTATCAATCCTTAAATAGGTATTCAACTGACAAATACCCCAGTTATGATTTAAATAGGCATGAAGGGGTTAAGCACACATCTTCTCTTGATAACTGGCCAAAACCTGTTACCTTACATGAAAAACGTATAGTAAGAAGAGAAAAAGAGCCTCAATCATTTGCTGGCAAAACTATTGACTGGCAAGACTATTTGGTTCATTTTGAACAAGTTGCAGAATGGAATGAATGGAATGATTTAGAAAGAGCTAAACAAATTGTTATGAGTCTAAGAGGTCCTGCTCGGAAAATTTTGAGTACTTTAAGTAAACAAGACCTTGGAAATCATAATAAAATTAAAGAAAGTTTAAATAATAGATTTAATCCTAGAGAAAGAGAAGCCGCATACGTTTGCGAATTTGAAGCAAGAAGACATTCTAAAGACGAAACTGTTTCTGAGTATGGTCAAGCTTTAAGAAGGTTAGGTTACTTGGCTTTTCCAAATGAAAAACAAGATTCTGAAATGATGGAAAAAGTTCTTATAAATAAATTCATTAGAGGATTAAATAACTTGGATTTACAAAAGCATGTCCAGTTTCAACGTGCAAACACGTTGGATTCTGCAATTTCATACGCAATTGAATATGAAGCATTTATCAATCCTCAAAATAACATGAGAAAGCCAATGCTAACTAGCAATGAAGTCCCCATTCAAGCAATTAAGGATAATAAAAAGGAAAGTACAGAGTTATTAACTCTTGATCAAGTTGCTAAACTAATTGATGAAAAATTAAGTCAACTTAAACATGTTAATACAGAAACCGAAAATAGGAACGGATATTATCAAAATAGGCCTCCTAGGTTTAATAATAGGGGCAGAGGAAGGTATTATAGGAATCAAAACAGCACGACTGACAGAGTCTGCTATAAATGTAATGAGATAGGACACATTCAGTACTATTGTCCATTGAACAATCAGGGAAACGATTAAAAGCTGATTTAGAGGCCAATACTTCAGCTGTTAAAAATTTAGAAAGGCCACAAACCAAAATTGAAAGTTTGATATCAGATCCAATTAAGAGAGTTCAAATAAATTTAGTGGATCAAAATTGTCTTTTTGCTTTTTGTAAAATTGATGAAATTGATGTTAAATTTCTTGTTGATACTGGATCACCAGTTTCTCTGATTTCTTTTGATACTTTTGAGAAATTAAAACTGAGTTCCCAGTTGATTAGCCTAGATAGTATTTTAACAACTGCCAATGGCAATGCTTTAAGTGTTAAAGGCAAATGTATTTTGAATATAGCAATAGGTCCTTTATTAGTTAAACAAGAAGTTATTGTAGCTGATATAAAAGGGTCATCTGGGATCTTAGGAATGAATTTCTTTGAACAAAATGAAATTGATATTCAAATTAAAAGCCAATGCTTAAGTATCAATGGTCAGAGTATTCCTCTTTTTAAAGAAAATAGTTCCCAGTGTTCAAGAATTCAGATAGCTAGGCAAGTTTCAATTCCTGCAAATAGTGAAATGATTATTGAAGCTTCTAAAAGAGATTCATTTGTAGATGGTATTGGCATTATTGAACCATTAGAATGGGTGAAAAGTAAAGGTCTTTTAGTGGCAAAAAGCCTAGTTGATACAGAAAATACAATTTACCTAGCTATCATGAACTTGAATTCAAAATCAGTTAAACTTAAACAAGGTGAACAGATTGCACACTTGATGACAATTGAACAAGTTTTTGATGAGGATAATGTTGAGTCACAAACAGATTCAAAATAAATGACATATCAGAACAAGTTAATACTGTAAAAGATGTTGACATGCCCGAGCATTTAAAATCTATGTTAGATAAAGTATCATCAGACTTAAAAGATGAAGAGAAGCAAAAACTGTCTTCACTTATACACGAGTTTAAAGATATATTCGTTGGTCCTGATGGTTCTCTTGGGCGAACTGATAGAGTAAAACACTACATAGATACTGGTGATGCAAAACCTGTAAAGATATCTCCACGAAGAGTAGCTTTGAAACAGAGGGATGTTCTTGAAGAAGAATTGAAAAAAATGATTGACAAAAATTTAATTGAACCCAGTTGTAGTCCATGGGCAGCACCAGTGTGCCTTGTAAAGAAAAGGGATGGGTCTATTCGATTCTGTGTGGACTTTAGAAAATTAATGAAAGAACAGTAAAAGACGCCTACCCTTTACCGCGTATTGATGACACTATTGATACCTTGAGCGGCGGAAAGTGGTTTTCATGCGTTGATTTAGCCAGTGGTTATTTTCAGGTAGAGGTTGCCGAGGAAGACAAATACAAAACTGCCTTTTCGACACATAAAGGCTTATATCAGTTTCTTGTAATGCCGATGGGTTTATGCAACTCTCCCGCAACATTTAGCCGGCTCATGAATCAGGTTTTGGGTGGTTTACAATGGCATCGTTGTCTTTGCTATCTGGATGACGTCATAATTTATGGAAAAGACTTTGAAACAGCTTTTGATAATTTGAAAACCGTATTTCAGTGTTTTAGAGAAGCAAATCTTAAACTGAAACCGAGTAAATGCTCGTTTTTTCAAACAGAAGTCAAATTTTTGGGACACATTGTCTCTGCAGAAGGCATTAAATGCGATTCAGAAAAAATTCAATCGGTTCAGAATTGGCATACACCATCAAATGTCAAAGAGTTACGAAGTTGTTTAGGCTTCGCGGGTTATTACCGCCGTTTCATACCAGATTTTGCAACTATCGCTCATCCTCTGACACAGTTAACTCAAAAGAATAAATCATTTATTTGGGATGATAAATGTAAAATCGCGTTTGAGACATTCAAAGAATGCTTAACAACTGCACCAACATTATCATTTCCAAGTGAAGATGGTGCTTACATACTAGATACAGATGCTAGTCAAACAGGAGTCGGAGCTGTTCTTTCGCAAATCCAGAATGGTGAGGAACATGTCATTGCATATTCCAGTCGAACTTTAAACAGAGCACAAAAGCAGTATTGTACCACAAAACGTGAACTGCTAGCGGTCATTATTTTCTTGTGCCAATTCAGACATTATTTATATGGCCAAAAATTTACTTTACGTACAGATCATGCGTCGCTCAAGTGGCTAAAAAATTTCAAAAATCCGGAAGGTATGATCGCGAGATGGATTTCTATCATAGACACATACGACATGGATATTCAACACCGCAAGGGTTCATTGCATACAAACGCAGATGGTTTATCGCGCACACCAAAACGGAAATGTAAACGAATCAATTTTCCAGAATGTACCGAAATGAAAACAGATATAGAATATTTTGAAAATGTCAAAACTACGGATTGTATTGATGACCTGAATACCGTCAAGGATGGCCATGCCTCCTGCTTAAGTGTTCAATCAGTTATCAATGACACGGAAACTGACGGCGACACTGATAGCGTCAGAGGTTGTCTTGCGACCCATTTAGCTATCAGACCGGTCAATGTCAATACAGAAGAACTTAGTTTTGACATAACATCAAACTGGCTCAGTTATTGGTCGAATTCGCAATTAAGAGAAATGCAAGAGAATGACCAAAATATAAGTTTTATATTGAACAATTTGTTACAATCTGACGAAAAACCCAAAAAGTCTGAAATTCAAAACAAATCAAAAGAAACAAAAATTCTTTATGGGTTATGGGAATCCTTGACCATTCAGAATAACCTGTTATGTAAATTTTTTGAAAGAGAAAATCAGGGGCTGGTTTATCAATTTGTAGCTCCGGAACAGATACGAAATTTCA
Source organism: Mytilus edulis (assembly GCA_019925275.1). Lineage (NCBI taxonomy): Eukaryota > Metazoa > Mollusca > Bivalvia > Mytilida > Mytilidae > Mytilus > Mytilus edulis. The sequence continues at coordinate 108,161,661 of CM034351.1, forward strand.
TTTTTCAACAGTTACATTGTACAAAATATTCAGCTCATTTTGGAAGAGACAAAACTTTAGATCTCATAAAGAAAAGATTTTATTGGCCAAATATGTCAGATTCTATAAAGTTATGGATTAATAGTTGTGATCTTTGTGCTAAAGGGAAACCTGGACCAGGGAAAGGGAAATCACCTTTGAAATCCAGTGTTTCTACGTATCCTTTAGACAGAATAGCAATTGACATCATAGGTCCTTTGCCCATTACTACGGGTGGAAATGAATACATTATGGTAGTGGAAGATTATTTCACTAAATGGACAGAATCTTATGCAATACCAAATCACCAAGCTCTTACAGTAGCTGACAAACTTGTTACAGAATTCATTTGCAGATTTGGCTGTCCATTCCAAATTCATACAGATCAAGGCCGAGAATTTGAATCTGGCCTATTTGCCGCCATATGTGACAAATTAGGAATTGACAAAACTCGAACATGTCCATACAGACCCCAGTCTGACGGAATGGTTGAACGTTTCAATCAAACTTTACAATCTATTCTACGTTTATTTGTTAATGAACATAGAAATGATTGGGACGATCACATTCCATTCATTAATATGACATACAGAGCCACTCAACATGCAAGCACAAAATGTTCTCCAAATCTCTTGATGTTTGGACATGAATTAAGATGTCCAATTGATGTTATGTTTGGCTTACCTCAAGGATATAAAAGTATACCTTGTCCAATTGCATATGTTGAGTGGGTTCAAGAAGCTCTTAGAAATGCATTTCAGTTAGCACATACACAATCTGGTTTAAGTGCAAATAGACAAAAAGAAAATTATGATAAAAACTTGAAAATAAGAAGTTTTGAGGAAAACTCATTTGTTTGGAGATGGTATCCTCCAGAAGCAAATAAGAAGCTTGGATTAGGCTGGACTGGTCCATACAAAGTTATTAAGAAAATTACTGATTTGACATACAGAATACAAAAAGACACAAGTACTAAACAATTAGTTGTACATGTAGATCATTTGAAACCATACCAAGCTGCACATACTCCAACTGTACTAGAGCAAATCGTTACACCACACGAAAATGTACAAACGTTAACTCCACCAGTGACATCTCGCTTTAGTCGTGTTATTAAACCCCGACAAATATTAACACTGTAATTTTGTTTTATGTTTTCGCTCATTTACTTTTAGTACTTGTCTACATTACTGTTTGTGATGTTGTGAAAGGGCCCACACGCCATCATAAATGGTATTGTTAGAAGGTATGCATATATACATAATTTTTGTGTTTGTATTTAATATATACAGGAATAATGAATATTTTTTTTCTTTACTGTAGATTTTTGCATATTAAAGTCAGTGACATAGATATATATAAATATATATATATTACTGTGAAAAGATTTATTGAAAATAGACAAATTTATATGTTTATTAATTATATATTTTCAGAATGGAGTTACAATTACATGTGTGTGATAATGAATATAAAAGTTTTCAAAATGATCACTTGAGAGATTTATGGCCAGCTGTTGGGGCGTATTGTAATATAGAAGAATGTGGAAAAAACCAATTTTTCCGCTCATTTAACGAGTACAAGTCACACTTTGGTAGTGTACATAAAGAAAAGTTGACCTTATATACCTGCCAGATATGTGATTTGTCAAGAAGGAAATTACAGGTACTGAAGAAACATCTCGTTAAGGACCATAAATGCTCTGAAGATAGATATAAATGTATAGAGGTTGCCAATAAAAATTTCATTGACCCGAAGGATGTTTTGCCATATCGAGTCGGCGACGTAAAGGAAAGGGAGGAAGCAAAACAAACGAGGGAGAAAGTTGAGGAAAGGAAGAGAAAAGCCAAGAAAGAGGCTCAAGAAACACGTAAAAGATATGTGAATTCGGGAAAGAAACCAAAAGTAGAGGACACACACTATAATTCGAGGGACGAACATTTGAAATTTAATTTCGACAAGAATACTTTGACAAGGACAGTAATAAAAGCGAAGAAACATTAACGTTAAGTGACCAATTTTTGTTTATATTCCGTTTATATATTGATGGATATTTTGATGCATATTTTTTTTAAATATTTTGATACATATTTATTGAACTTTTGTATACATATTTATTGAACATTTTGATATATTTTTTATATACATGTACTATCACGTTTACAGATTTCTCCATATATTTTTGTTAGATAAAATGATGACATTTGATCTTTAAGTGGGGAGGAATGTGGCAATATTGGAATTAAGAGTTATTTATTAGCTCCCTTTTTAACTTGAGCATATTTACATTGTTATATAATTACTATTGTTTACATAAAAACTTTCACCTGTGTGTATGTACACAATAACTTTACTCCTTTTCTAAACCGGTTATTAAAAGTTAAAGGTAAGATGGTGTTGCTTAAATTGCAAATCTTATTTCAAGAAAGTACCATTTGTTAAGTCATTTAGTTATTAATTATAAACTGAATTCACATTTTATACATTGTCCAGAATTCATACTTTCCTCGAAGGTAACTATCAGTATTCATTACAGCCATGCTGTTTACTATTACTGTTCTGGACCAATTCTTCTCTTAAATGTTTTGGCTTCATTTTGGGTTTAAACTTTAGGACTTGGGTATAAAATGGTTAAAATGATACAGTTTAAAATCCCTACTTAAAGTAAGACATTTCCCCACTTTATTTAACGTCTGTATTGTTGTACAACTAACTGCCATAATATTAGAATATCTATTGTGTATTTTGGTATGAAATAAATATGATTATTGAGGTATTATTTCTTTAAGACTTCTTTTCCTAGAATGCTGGCTTATACTTGCCCAAATCATTATCCGGTCAAGTATTAGCTTTGTCCTCCCAGAGAATTGTCCGTTATGTCGGTTGTTGTAGACACTTGTCCCCTAGTGTGACAAGGTGTCCAGGGCAGAACTGGTCTTCATTGTTTATGTAAAGAACCTGGGTTTATTTGGTATTTCGTGGCTGCGCTAGCATTAAGTAAAAAGGTATCCGGAAAACGTTACTTTTACTTGAATGTTAGATCAGTCCGTTCACATCTGTAAGAAATCTTTAATTTCCAAGATACTGCTTTTGTAAGAAGAAACCATCCAATAATCAATCTGGTAATGTCTTTTTTGTATATGCCCTTTTGCTTTTAACTTTTAAATGTGCCATCTGATTAGGGTCTTTCCGTTCATTATTTACCTAGAAGTTAGGTGCTTTTTTCTGTTTTAGTTCTTACTAGAAAACAACATTTCTGAAATATACAATTATATGAAATATTAAACTTCCCATCCCCAAGGCATGCTGTTAAATGATGCAACAATTTCTTTAATAGTTGGATTCATTGGGTTGAAATATTAAGAAGTAATCAAGTAATAAAATTCTTAAATTCGTATGTCAAATTAAAATGAATATTTGCATTTCGAACGATAACTACTATGTTCGATATGTAATCATTTTATTTTTCACGGCAGGATATATGTTCTACTGACTTTAAAATTTATACATTTTGTAGCTTATTGAAGAGAGATGAGCTGATCTAATCAATTTAAAATTCAATATCAATTCATGACTTAATGTTAAAGGTTTAATCGTCTAAGATTATTATTGAAAATTGGAATGTCTCGTCGTTGAACACACCGTGAATAAAAAAATTGATGGGAATACGTCAATATATCATCAACCAAAAGGTACAAAAACTTAATACAGCCCCGTTCTGATGTGGGGAACAAGCATATTCATCAGCAACCTAACAATAAAATTAGTGAATACAGTGCCGTTCTGACGAGGGGGAAACGTAGATACCAAATGAACCAAACAATAAAATTGCTAAATTCAGTACAGTACCGTTCTATATGGGGAACAAGTCAATACTTCTTGAACCAAACGATAATATAACTGACAAAACACCATTCTGATGTAGACTCAAGTCAATACCTCATGCACAAACCGATAGAAAAACTGATAATAAGCACCATTCTGATGAACAAACGATACAATAACTGAAAACCGTACCGTTCCGAAATTGAATCATGTCCATACCTCATGAACCAAACAATAAAAAAGATAAAAACAGTTCTAAATGAAATAGAGGTCACTTAGTTTTTTGTGGGGATTGTGATACTCTATCTTTAGTTTTCCATGTTGTATTTTATGAACTTCTGTTTGTCTGTTTTTTTTCTTCTTTTTTTTGGCTATGGGGTAATCAGTTTATTTATTTAACTTATGGGCTTGCATGTCCCTACCGTTTATTTCGCTCTTCTTTTTTCTAATTAGGAATTTCTGTACATAGATAAGAAAACTTGACTTTGACAAATATTTGTTTATGGCTATGAAATAAGTGCGATTCAGTGTTATCGATTTAGTAAAAAGTCTATGCACCTTGATGTAATGGCTAGTAACAAGTTCATTGTGTCTTTGTTAAAATGGCATTGTATTTCTTTTTTTTGGAAAGTTTATCTGGACACTGTAATTAGTGTCAGATTATGAAGATTACGGTTACAATTCATTATCTGAAGGTTCAGGAAGTATTAACGTGCCACTTTAAGTGGCCCTTTGGAAATGTGTAATATTCATATGTTTAGATTAATGGTCAACGGAAGGTTTATATTGATTCATTAGTCTCAACAGATAACGTACCAGACGAGATTATTTAGATTTTAGAAGAATCTTCTACTGACATTGATAATACGGAATTATTCAAGATCTGCTAATCAATTTTTAAGCTGATTTATGGTGGAACACATTATCTTATTTTGATTTAAGGAAGAACGGATTTTTGTAAACATTATATGTTACTTATTTCTCGTTTATCTCTGAGACAAAATTACAAGAAGACATATTTATTTGGATGATATAAAGCGATGAAAGACAGACGACGATACTTGTCCTTCTTTTCTCATGTTAATGGTATAAAATATCATGTAGCAACTGAACACTTATTGAATGTGTACTCTTTATGTAGCCGCATGATAAACTCCTATACATCTTTTGTAAGATTTCACAGTGCTATCTGAGGAAAACCTTGTTGTATGTTTATCTGCTGGATGATTGCCTAACGAGACATATCTGTATGTAGCTGCTTTTGTCAGTCATCTAGCAAAGTATCAATGTTTAACGTCTATCATGATGTTTGTATTATATATTAGCCTCTCATATCTGATAAACAGATACGAATTTGTAATAATTTTATCTTTTTCATTTGTTTAAAAGGAGCAAGTAGTTTCGACAAACAAAGTGTAAGAAGTTTTCCAGACACAGTAGCACTGTAAGAAAACGTTACATGTATGTAGTTACAGATTCGAAATGAAACTTAACTGCGCTAATTTTCCTGTCATCAAGTTGATACCTTATAACTGCGTCTGTATATGAGTATGAATCGCTGATATCTTCCTGTAATTTTCTGGTCTAATCGATGTTAATACTGTATATTGTAAGTTTTATATGATCATACAAATACAAATATCTAACTTATTCAGTCATTGATATCATATATGTATAGAGGATAGAAATGTCGGTGATTTAGGAGCCTTCAACAGTTTTCCCTTGTGAAGTTTATGCATTCCTTTAGCTTCATACGAATTAAAAGTCACAAAATAACTGTTAACTAATTTAAAAATTAGATTATTATGAGCAATCCACTTTTAATTACACAGTTAGCCTTGAATGCCGATTATTTATCATTAACAGCTGTAAATTTGTACGAATTCATTACATAATGAAGAGGGAAGTCTTACATTTGAAATAACTGCGACTTTATATTGTATTAAAGCATTATTAATGTCAACTGAAAAATCATTTGAAATGTTTGAAATTTTAATTCAGCCTTTTAAATCTCCAATTAATAAATCATCTGTCGGAAAATTGTTTCGGTTTTGTTTTCTCACAACTTCAAATGAGAGCCTCTAGATATATGGTATAGAGTTACGTGTTGAGACGTTGCTTCATCATTCTCCTTCATTTATTATTTTTTTCGTTATCCTCATTCACGTGTTTTCTCGTTGAGGCACGTATAGTAAATTTTCTCTTTGGCTTTGGCTTCATCAATTTCTTAATAGAACCAAAAGTATTTATATTTAATATCTATATTCATAATTCCAAGCATCACCGTATTGCAAATGTTCGGATACAAGGCTTAACTATCATATATTTCCTAAATACATGAAAGTTCCTATTTTGATTCATATAAAGTTATTTCTTCGTACTAAATTATACTCAATTTTTTGCTACTACAAATACAGGTTCGTGCTACCATATAAAGGAAGTTTTATAATAGATGCCATTTGAAAAACTTTCTAACAAAATATAAACTGATCTCTAACGTGATGAAAGCAAATATTATATTTTTTAGTCACGATACGACCTTAAACAATAAGCAAAACCGACACCGTATTTTAATCTGTTAAAATATGGAATAACAAACGAGAAGCAAAAACAGAATAAGACACTAAGCAACCGACAACAATCGCTGAATTACAGGCTCCTGATTTGAAACAAGCAACGTTAACATTAGTCAGCTAATTGAGTGTTGATCTACTTCTCGTGATATGCTTCAACATTGTTTGATTTTTAGATTTCTTTTCATTCAAACACTTGCGTCATTACCAGTGAGTGGTAATTAACAAAGGTAATATTGTTCTATCATTTTATCGTAACTTTTCCTTACTGTTATTCCTTGATGTGTTTTAGTCTCTCAATTGTTTGACATATTTGATAAATCTTTGCGAGTTAATTGCAATGTGTATAAACACAAATCATTAGTTAATTTGAAGGATTGGCACATACCCTATTATTTAATCAAAGTTCAGTCCTTAAAGCTTCAATGTTAACGGAATTAATTAGAAATAACAGTGCTTAATGTAGGAGTCAGCTATCAGTATGTATTAACAAAACAATTATTAAGGAATTGAAATATTTATATCTATTTGACATCAGTCTTACACCCTGTACATCTTCCTGTTATTGCAATAATGTAGAGGTATCATGCTGTTATTGGTATAGGTAGTTATAAAGAAATGATACTGTCTCTCAATACTTACGTCTAAACATTAGTTAATGAGTAAAAAGTATTCAAGTTAGACCTTTGAATCACTGTTGATATTTATTTAAACGATGTTTGTCCTATATCAACTTGTTCTAATTGAGTTCATGTAAGGCATTCGATGGCAATATTCAATGGCAACATTCAATTGATTAAATGACATTCACCAAAAGACGACTTTACATGTGAACACTGCACTGATAGAATAAAGTTGATATAATAAATGTATTGATCGAATGGGGTTCATGTAACAAATTAAATTTCGAAAACAAATTTATAGACTCAAAGTAAGACATTCAATCTCAAAATTGAGCTTATATATGAATAAGGTCTAACTTCCAAAGAGGCAACTATTTTACAGAGACCAATACGACTTAATGCCAGCAATCATGGTTACATGTAACCGTGCGGGCCTAAATCATAATCTGAATTGATGTTAAGGAATTCACACACGACGATCCGTGTAGACATGATACACTGATATGACATTCAATAAAATATTGGAACACTAACTTGATAGAAGTACGTTCATAAAACTTAAGATGTTTCATGTTCATACTGATAACATAGAGTTTACAAAATACATTCCATTTAAACACCTTTCAGATTCATTGGAGTTCACGAAAGATATTCCATTACAACACTCTTTTAATTAAATCTCATCAACGTAAGACAATCAACATAGACAACTGATATTTGAATCAAGTTCAGAAAGACATTCCCTGTCAATAGCGAAGAAGCCATTCCATATTAACACTCTAGAGATCAAATAAAGCTCGAGTTCACGAAAGACATTGTACACCGAACTGAGATAAGAAATTCCCCCAAATCAGAGATACGATGAATTCGAGTCCATGCAGGACAATCTATATCATCACTGAACTGTATGAATGGGGCTCACGTCCGTAACTTTGTACACATTGCACAGAATCCACGTCAATTTATGAAATTCCAAGTTAACACTTTGATTACATATTTGAATTTACTTAAGACATTTCTTGTCACTATGTAACTACATGTAAATGAATATAGTTCTTAAAAATTAAGGTGACAGTAGTTTACCTGTAAGACATTCATAGTAAACAATTAACTGATAAATTGATTATTTCTTTCTACATTCCACGCTCTTGTTTGGATATGATTTTGTGTAATTTCAATGCAGGAATAATACATGACAGAAGGCTGACAAAGAAACCAAGATTGAAACATTTTCTTATATAAATCTAAATAAGTGAACACACAAGAGATAAATTTACTGGTAATTAAAAACTATTTCAGATTACTATAAATAATTCCACAATTATATCTGTTATTTTGTTTAGTCTTCCCAACAAGTTAATCATTTGTATTATATTCTGCGACATCACCAACAACACAACAAGGCATGACACTAAGAACAGTTGATCAAAGTTTGCAATTAATGTAATTTTTGTTAATATCATACTTTTTCAATGGTTATAAATTGGAAATATATCAATTGAGATTCTATGAATGACGTTGGGAAAATGTTAAATGTACCGTAAAGGTGTTTCCGTTATATTGTCTCATTGAAGGGGATTACAATCATTAGTTTATAGAACGTAGTAAAGTTTTAAAGATGAAATGTGTCATATTCGTCATTAGTTATAGTCTCTCGTTGGTTAACAGAATCCTACTTGGAAGTTTCATGTCCGGAGTAGCTGACATTATTTGCTTTGTAGAACTTCAAACATCTTCTTCGTCCAGTATAAATGGACTAAATGAAGCATCTAAAGATTTTCGTGTAATCATAAATTATCTCTATTTTACGATTTTTTCCTTTGATCTTGTTGACTGATAATATCCTTTCTAAGCGGAGTCGAGTGATATGAAAATGTATCGCTATAAACTAAAGGAACACTATAAAGATATGCCTGGAACATAGTGTTAAAGAGAATAATTCCAATATATCAATTAAAGTTGCAGATCAAACTATATTCTTTTAGGATCGATACATTTTTACATTATTTTGTCATTTTTTGTGCTTTCGGGATATTTAAATTATCGTCGAGATCTTTTGTTTTGCAGTATTATTTCATTCTTAAACTAAAGTTAATTGCCGTAATATATAAGAATTAGGGATGTCAACGAGTACTCGAGTACTCGAGTATCGCTCGGTAGTACCGAGTATCGATTACCAAAATGATACTCGACTAATCGTTTCCCTGTTAAAATGTTGTTGCTTTCTTAGAATGGCATTGATTTCTTAAGTTTAAACAACAACAAAAGTATTGAGAGCGCCTCCAGGGAAATTATATATTAATCAAATATAATAAAAATTGAAATACGATTTGAATGTTTGCGTTTAAGTGTCATTTAAAAATCCGCCAAACAGAGGCACATGTAGGGTATAAGAACATGGGAATTTGTCCAAGGCCTACACATAAAGCTTGTCTTAGTCACTCCTCCCACCTCTGTACCGTCAGAGCATATATTATCGTCGGCAGGACTGCTAGTTCCCTAACAAATTTGAGAAATCGTGACGTCCCAGAAAAAAGTTATCAAGATAATATTTTTAAATAAGAAAAAAATCCTTGCACCCTGTATCGAACCTTATTAAACGATTAATGGCATCAGAAAGTTCTGATTATCACCTCTTTGTTGATCACTAAATGTGTTTTCTTTACGGTTCCCAAGTACTGTTGTTTGAGAAATATTTTTCTATAGATATAAATTAATTACTTGTCTACCAATTAACATAATTATTACATGAAGTAAATGAGATGTTTATTACGTTATAAAATTCTTTGGACTACCATCTAGCCCTAGATAATAATGTTGAGGGTTTAACGGTCATGATACAACGGTCCACAGTACATGAAATGGTTGAAAATTTTGTGTTTCCATTTGGTAAATGTTTACCGAGCGAGTACTCGAGTATCGCTCGGTAAATCTAACGAGTAATCGATTAGTAAATCTTCACCGAGTTAACATCCGTAATAAGAATATAAAAAGATTAAAAATCTGTCTCCCTTTTTTACCAGCATTTCGAGTTTTTATATTTTCTGACTCATTAGACTCTCGGATTTCGCTATGAACTTAAGAATAAAGAAATATGTCATTTTCTAAGATTTGAAAACGATTTCGTGAAAGTGTATTTTCCAACAATTTGCATCATATTTTGTGGGTAATTTCTGTTCAAACTGTTAACATTACTTCTGACTGAATTTTAAATTCAGAGACAAATATCGAAATATGTAAAAAACAAAACACACAAAAAACAACGAATTATTGAACGTTCCATTTCAGTATTCATAAAACAAAAGTATAAAGTTTATGGGTAATCCTACACAATTACAAAACGTTATATTTCTGCTATTGAGATTAGCATATATGACGTCATCACAACAATGCGAGTTAAAGCTGTATTTTGGAGTTAAAAATTATATCATGAAAAAACTGTATCGTCATCACTGAAAACAATATACAATTGACAAAAAATTTCTGAAATGTGACCAATGTAGACACAGGGAAGAACGTAGGACGCATTAAATCAATAACGTGTTGTTTTCATTTTTTTCCAACATATTTGTAATCCAATAATAGACAACATCTAATTAAAACAATTATTTCGTAAAACGAAAATATAAAGTACGGTTTCATAATTAGCTAACCGATGTCAAATACTGTAGATAGATTAACCAAAGAAAAATTATGAGAGCAAAATGAAAACTGCAAGAATCTCATTCACGTCGAAGGAAGCAAAAATTGTTGGGTTTACAGGGTAAATGTCTCTGACTATGCATGTTTCAATTGCCATGCCAATACACTCTCAGTAGAAATGTATTTTTTAAATTGATACGGTTTTAAACTTGTTGACAACAAACAACTTTAGTAACAGGTAGAGGTAAGCAAGCCATCTACAATACTTAATGCTCATATAGGCGACCATAAATAGTTTTAGTATTTAAAATAATTCAAAAGAAAGAAGTCTCTGTTAATCTAGCAGACATATGCAAATAAAGTGGGTTTTTTTTCGAAAAAGTGAACATAATGGTGAAGGAGAATTTCAGTCAAAAATATTACTCATACAATAAGTCATAGTCAATGTTTCATACAAGCTACACAAAAAAATGATGAAAATGAAACCCTACCAGTAAACAATTAAAGTTATATTCCTTAATCAGGGTTCCAGTTTTTACAAATATATCTGTCAATTGGTGGACTGTTCTAATAGCTGTTGTAAATAAAATAAAAATTCGATAATATTTGGTACAGCAAATATTGTGCAACAGCAAGTACTATTTTATTAGTTTTTCACGATGTTTATTCTTCAGAGAAGCAACTAATATATTTATTATTTAGAACTTTTGCCCTATACCTCCGACTCCAAAAACAATTTACGTTTAGAATGTATATGACTTTGTAATTTTTTTTAAATCTTATTGTTGATTTGTTTTAAAGACTGATGATAATATTAACGTCAACGTTATTTCATCCGAAGATAACTCTACGGTTATATAACAGTCTTTGACTACCTGAGATCAGCTCTAATAGTGTGTAAACATGCGTTTTGTGAACCGTTGTTTGACTTTGTTCGTTTGCTTTACGTGTTTATTTTGCCATGGTATTGCAGGTTTTCGATTTATAAGTTCATTTATCCCTTTGATAGTTGTCGCTTTTCCTTTAACACAATCTGCCCGATGGTAATCACTCACAACATTTTATAACTGTTTGAATTCGAACGGCACTGGAACGTATTATGTAGGCAAATCGTGCTTCGAATGGTTCAATTTCTAGCCAGTAAGATAAGAAAACTGTCCACAAATAAACTTCATAGAACTTCAAAATAAGTTATTGGAGCAGACAGCCCTGGTTTGTATGTTTGATCAAATGTTATAATGACGTATATCTTACTAATTTACTATTCATTTCATATCAATTTAGAAGTTTATACGAATCATTGAACGATCTGATCACCTCGCTGCAATAATTATAGGAAATTAATATCCATTCAGATAATTTATATTTCGGATTCATTGGGGATTTGTAAATCTATTTTTGCTGTGTCCCTTTTTTAAATGGCTTTGAACATTCAAAACACATTGCCTATTATCATACATAAGTATACTACCAATGAGATTACTGAATTTAATTTAAATTTTTAGAACGACTTTATAAGATAGAAAACTGGTCGCCAAAAGATGATGCTATAGAGATTACACACAATCATGTGTATGCGAACAAAGAACTTTTAATGATGAAATTGATACGGCATGGTTTAATAGTGAAATACGCATATATAAATTATAACTCCATAACATCATTTGTTCATTTATAACATCCAGAATAAAAGTTGCTGGAATATGTTAATACAAACTGCAGCCCAATAGATATGCATAGTATTCCTAAATTATTCGTATCTTGATGTCATGTATTGATCTTTATATCTGATGAAGCCAAATTTTACTGCAAGAAAAGTTTTAACATTATCAGATAATTATCAGGATAATAGAAATGCCTCTGATATAGCTTTTTTTCCGTTAGTTTATTCATATACAAAATGTATAAAGAACTTAAACACAACGAACAGTGATAAATTTTATTACTGAGTACGTATTTATCTTATCAAACAATGAAGCTTTACAGTATTCTCTATATAATGAAGACCGCATTAAGGTAGATAGGGTGTCTTCCTCCATTTTGGATTTTGAAATACTAGAAAACAAGGTCTTGATCTTTGATGAAATGTGCAAATTTTTATAGTAGTAGGTAATTCATGTGTAAGAATTTTCATTATGATATAGAAAATGCCATGTTTGATCATATTTATGATTGTATTTTACAAAAATAAGAATTCTTTGTTTGATTAATTTTTTTCCAACTTTGTCAAATAAGGGGAGGCAACTCAAATGCAAGGGCAGATAATTCAGATAGTGTTACTTTTACAATAGAATGTGTTAGGAATTTACCCATTTTTACACGTAGCAAGAAAACGAGTCCGGTGACCCCATTTTTCCCTTTTCTTATCTGAACGCATAATATTGGAGCTATCTTCTCATATTTTATCTCAAATTCTATGGTGTGGTTTGCGTTTTATGGCGAAAAAAGTGGTTTTCCATGCATAATCTATACAAAATCTTTACAATTTTGGACAACCTGTAGTGTGAAAATAAGTCCGGTGACCCATTCTTTTTATTAATGTTTTTAAACAAGCAGGATATGAACTACATTTTGGCAAATTATTAAAAGATTCTATGGATTATAATTTAGACACCCCATCTACCTTAAATAAGTGAGAAACGATTTACCAACAACCTCATTTGTTTGACTGCTATACCCCTTTTTTTGATAATTTTACATATTATGCCTGTTTGGTTTATACACACATCGCTGTTTATATAATGGAATTTGATGCGACTGTCCTTCAAGTGAGAGGTTTTGTTAGTTTCAAAACCAGGTATAATGCACCATTTTCTACATAAGAAAATGCCTGTACTAGATCAGGAATATGACAATTGTTATCCATACGTTTGATGTGGTTGAGCTTTTGATTGTTCTATTTGATTACGGACTTTCATTCTTGAATTTTCCTCTGAGTTCAATATTTTTGTGACTTTCATTTTTGTAATCTGGTATATCTCATTGGAGACATTACCAAATCTACTTATTTATAAATATAAATTCCAAATCCCAAGAAAATAATCATTTCGGCCAATACCCAAACATGTTATACTATTTTAACTTTTACAAATACCAATATGTTTTATAGATGTATCACGGATAAAGGCTATTAATTCTAATGTATATTTAACTCGTTTCAGGCTAATGTTATAATCTTCAATACTTACCTGAATAGGAAACGCTTTGGAACGCTATTTCAATCAAAAATTTCGTAATGTAAATCGATATAGCATGTTATGACAAAATTTTCAGATAATAATCTACAACAATTAAATTAGGATTATATAAAGAACGGACTGTTGGACTATCTTGATTGCAATCAGATATTATGCAAATGTTATCGAAATAAACATCATGAAACATTCTTATGTTATTTTCATCATACCCAAGCTAATTGTTCCATCATCTCTTGTGAAATAATTTGATGGTAATTCAAATGTCTGTATGTCAAGATTGACAAAACACAAAATTGAGGAAAAAGATTGACGACAATAGAGACAAACTGTATGATAACAGATGATATCAGAATAATTTTAATGATTTGTAATCAGTAGATATTGTTTCATCTCATTGGTATACATTGAATTGTAACACAATCTTCTGAGCTGTATTTTCTATTTGTGACAACGATTACTAAACATTACTAAAATTAATTTGATGAGTTTTTAAATGGGTACATATATTTTTATTAACATGATCAAAAAATGCAACCTTTTGATATTTTAGATTATCTTGGAAATATTCCAATAAAACTGTATTTCTAATTATGTTTACTTATAACATATGTTTTAACCAATAACGACATTCTTTTTCCTATATGTGAATACAGGAAAAATATGAACTGTCAGCAACTCTTTTGTGATGTGTTGCACTTTTTATTACGTGTAGCACTCACCTCACAGTGACAAAGTATCCCCACTGTTCATTTTTTTTATAACAGCTTCTACGATAAAGTGTGTTTATCTTGTACTTGATAAAAATGTCATCTTTATTACTCTATCCTTTTAGTATTTCACTCTCGATTTTCCTTTTTGAATGTGAACACAGTTGTAAGATCTAAAACATTTTGACATTTAACGACTATCTCTGTGCCAAGAGTCTAGAGGGAGTGAGATTTATAAAGTATTTTATGCTTGTCTTTTTAGAAAAAAGCTCTTCAGCAGTGAGATAGTATTGTAATAAAGTACTTGTGTATTTTTTTAGTGGTTAGTGAAATATTTTAACATGTAGTTTTGTAGGATACGTTGAGCTTCTCAATATTGAGTAATGCATTATTTCTGTCAATGTTATCGTACTCTTCTTCAGTTTTTAGCATTTATAGTGAACGTTGATACTTGTCTGTTATAAAAATCGATATTCATAAGGCCATATTACAGACATTACCACGAAAGCACAGCTACAGATAGCAATATTTATAAACAGTAATGTAGATGTAAGATTTCAAATAAGTTTCTCGATGGTTTAGTGTTACTTTAGTTAGTGTATGGTTAACAACAAAAATAATGAACCCTTTCAGCAATGTTGTTGGTTTTGAAATATAAACTTATACGTTTATTCCTAATGCACATATTTTAGTTCAGAATAGGTTGTGACGGTTGTTTAAAGTAAAATAACTTCTAATTATAACAATAAGACCATTGTCGCAAAAAACGAAAACCTTGAAAAGGTCAGCTGAAAATCAGATATTAAATTTTTGAATATGAGATATCCTGATCTAATATATATTATGCTATAAATTAATATCTTTGTGTTACGATCTTGTGACGGCAATATGTTTTTGAAGTTTGCAAGATATTTTGATATATTTGAAGATTTAAATGCCTGTGAAATACCGTAATTACACTATTTAAACTAAAGATAAACGAAAGAAATATCTATTAGAGTATTACTTATTTCAGTGAATTCTGTACTAAATATATACCGATAATGTTTCAGATACAGGCAATGTTTGTAGGTAGGAATACCTTGTTCAGCAATAAAATTCTTAAGATAGGATCCAGATTTAGGCAAGAGTAATTATTCGGTGAGTTTTATCAAATGAGATATTTTATAATTTTTGTTTTATGTTTTAAAAGCGGGGATTTGAGATAGAGAGACAGAGTAACGAACATTGGAATAATTAAACGCAGGAAAATATACACATTTTGATAACATTAAACCGTTTAGAACATTAACTTTTCCCTCTGGTATCGTTCGCCCCTCTCTTACAATTTAACACATACTAGTACTTGATAAAGATTGTATACAAAAACTGAAGACAGCCGCATTCTAGAACAGAAATAATGCATTTGATAATGATGTCTAGACAAAGCTTATAAATGCTTCCAATATCATCTTATTAAACCCTCTTAACAGTTTTGACATGTCAATAGTAATGTTTAAATGAAAAAATAGTTTTAATCAGTTTCATTAGAAATCAGATGTTGAATCTGTTTCTCTAAAGATTTGCGAAAAGTTGTGTTCTTTATATGTGACGTCATCAGACATGGTCACCTTTTTCGTGACTTCCCAAAAAGGAAAATGTAAAAGAAAAAACCAAGAAAATTTTACATCATAATTATGTTTCGACCAATCATTTGCCGAGAACAAATTTTTCACTTGACTAAGTGAGGAGAAAAAGTTTTCTCGTACCATTCAAAACATGTGACAATGTCAAAAAACTTCAATTGATGATAGTGAAAAACATTAAATGCCCTTATGATGATATCCCATTCTATTAAGCATCCTGAAGTATTCGATTATCATGCATTCTTGACTATTAATGTTCTAGGTTAGAATGCCCTGGTCATGATCAATGTAAATCTAGAAAAGCGTTTCGGATGTACAAAAATACTGATATAAAAACTGTTGAAACTATTTAAAAGACATTTTCAGAATGTCATAAATGTGACAATAATACAACTAGACAATCTTATTGATGTCCAGCAAATTCAATTCGATTCCGCAATAGAACGATTGTAGTATATATGTTCCGGACCATATGAGTATTTGGACCATACGCGTATGGTCATGTCCATATGCGTAAACTCATTGTGTCCGACCAAATCACCAGACACCGTGTCAGCCACCGGTATACGTAAAGTAACACTTCCTTTTACAATATGTGCATTTGATTTTGACATCTTCTTATTGTATATACAAATAGTGAGAAAACTATGTGAAACTGCTTACTATTATGTAGTTAATCTTTTTTCATTAATAAAATATGCTCAAATGACCCTTTTAATGACGTGACAACTAGAGACGTCAATGGAGATTTTTTTAAAGTATTTAAAATAAACGTGTTAATTATCCCGACCATACGCACATGGTCGGATATATCCATATGGTCATGACCATACGCGTATGCTCCAAATACTCATATGGTCCGGAACATATACAAAGGCATGACTTCACTAAGAAAAACGAGTACTCACAATGCTGAAATAAATATAATACAAAAACAAATTAGTACAAATAGTCCATTAGTTTAAACATATTTATTTATACTGGATTGGGAAACAAGTTTTGCCACTTATATTTATCCCTTTCCACTTTGTTAAATTATACTTATCGAAAGATGAGTGGAAAGGTTTTATTTTACCGTTTAAAGACCAAAAGAATAAACACATTTATGTAACCCAAGTCACCTTTTAGGTTATATATTTTTTGGCATAACTGATTGTTGGTCAATAACGTTAATTGTTTTTGTTATAAACAATAATTCATTTATCTATCGAGTGATATAATACTGAATCGTTTCTGTGATGTTTTTCCTACATTGAAATACTACAGAGTTAGTTTGGGGATTCACATTTACATTTTTTTTAAACGTTTCTATTAAACATCCGATATGAAATATAGCAATCGATCTTGAAGTACAGAACGGAAGCGTTTGATAGCAGCAAGTTAAAAGCATTGAGTTAGCGTTCATTAAATGCAAGAATTGAAAGATACTGTCTGCTATTGTTTATTAATATTTGAGCTTGCGTTCAGAACGTAAATGTAAACATTGTTAGATATCACATTGACTTATTTTGCTGAATTTGCGTTCAGTTAATACAAACGATGTATGCTATGGTATAATATTGTATAGTAATACTTTGAGTTTGATTGTGTTATGAAATTCTCTCTACCGTATTCAGTGTCAGGTAATGGATGTTACTGATTTTCCTGTATTTTTTTGTAAACATATATCTCCTATAATGTTTGGGTATCATCATTATTTTGAGAGTTATTAAAAAATGGTTTGTGAAGGGTTCAAATTCGTAGCATATTTCTTTATAATTTTTTTTACATTCTGTTCCACCCCCCCCCCCCCCCCCCCCCAAAAAAAATCCCTAAAAAAATCTGTTGATTTATAAACTCGGTTACAATTTGGTTCACTAGATTTAACCCGCCACATTTTAGTCTTAAATTCCTATTGTAATGTTTTCGGCGAGGAAAAGATAAGACAAATATGTGATAGTTTATGTTTATCTAACAATGTGTTATTCACAATTTAAATGGAATCGGGATGATTCAGAACTTGACATTTTGTAATAACATCCGTAGGCTATTTTCATCCAGGTAAAATTTGGCGTTTTCCACTTATTATCTTTAATAAAATTACAAACTGTACAAAGCGGCTAATGTCTTGTATAGACTTTAAAACGAATGCTTATCGTGTTTTTTACTAGTTAATTTAAGCCAATGTGTGATTATCTTTGACGATATCAATTGTTGATTCATTTTTTCCAGGAACCATTTATTACATACATATCATTAATAAAATGTTGTACTTTTATGTTCATTAGAATCATACAGTGTATCATACGTATCTAAGACATTTTGTGCGTACTTAAATGTTCTTCTTTGATCCGACAACTTTTTAGATTCACTGGATAAAAGTACTTAATTAATTAAGCATTAATTTCTCTTCAGCTGTGTTCATTAATATCAATAAATTATTTGGAAGTTAGTATTTATACTGATCTTTATCATTAGAATAACTTACATTATACAACAATATCGTTAAAACACCAAACACATAACCTTGCTCACACGTTAAGGATAATGACAACACTCTGTTCTTCTTTCTGTGTTTGTTCTGATTAAATCAGCTAATTTAAATTTCTGTCTCCCTATTTGTTAGTTTGTGTTAACTAACGATAATGCAGATGAACCTGAAATGTTTTAAAATCAGAAACAAGAAAAACGAAACGTACATGTAGTCAGACCACTGCAATTGTTTTTAACTTGTATAATTGATTGTAAGTATTTGATTGTTTTGAATTAACATTTGAGTTTGGTATTTTTGTTATACCTTTTCAACTTATTGTCGATACAGGATCAGTATATGATTACTCCGACTTGCATTTATAAATTTCATAACCATGTAAACCAACCCTAAAATAAACCTTCTGACTAAATCATTTCTGTATTTCCTTTTGGATTAAGTAGACGTAACAAATATTCCACAGCAATATATATTTTATTATTAGTTCAAACATGAAAAGACTACCGAAACTACTTTCTAGATATCTTGTTTGGGAAATGTAGGAACATGATTTACAGTTGTTTGCAAATCAAACCCATATCATTATCCTTATAATATTGCATATATGAAATAAATTGATTATCGATATAAACGCAGTACAAAGTGACAACTGAAGAAGCAAAAAAAACAAAAAACCCAGAAAACAGAAATGCATGCATAGGAGTTTGCAATATAGTTCTGTTATAATTCAATATTGCAGATGACTGCACATGTATACGTGGTATTGTCATGACAACTGGGTGAGTTGTATCAGTACATGTAAAACATTTTTTTTTAAATGTTGAATTTCCAGATAAATGATTGAGCATTTTTTCGTTTGTCCTTAATGAGAACTATGCCAATGTAACAATCAGACTTTAAGAGTTGGGTTAAGCAAATCTAAAATATGTTGTTATTATTGTTTTTTCATGTACAATTATCATGATTGAAATCACATACGTTTAAGACACCTGTGACTTTGCCCAGGAATAGCTTGGTAAACATCTATGTCGAATTTATACAAACAAACAAATTGAGACATATAATCAACGTATCAAATAAACTTTAATTTTTTATTCTCTTATACAATCATCGTTGTCAGATCGTCTGATGAGTTCTTCAAAACTTTATCACGATGTCTGCAAGCTTTCTGTGATGCCTAAGATAAACTCAAAATTAAAAAGGTTTTATCTTTGTTTTTAACTTGTAGATAGTGCCGATTTAATCTTTATCAACTGATAGAGTAAAATAAAATATTCAGCTTCTTGATTATTAAAGATAAAAACCATCGCTTAAGGATTTCGTTCTGTATAGAAAAAAAACAAAATTCGTTTAGCTATAACACTGCTGTATTCGTACAGTACTACAGTACTATTCATTTACAACGTGCATATATAACATAAAATTCAAATTAAATCTCAGACAGAACCATACCTTTTTTATATATGTGTTGTTCCGACGTTTCAATATATGAATTATGCGTTATAATATCGCTTAGCAAAAGTAGCTTTCACTACCGAGGATATTAAAACAAGATAAGCTGCTTAATTTTTACACTGAGAAACACCTTTGAAGAAAGACCTCTTGTATTAACTGTGAAAAGTGGCATTCTATTCAGAAAATTCTCACCACATGAAATGCATTATTTAAGAAATGCTGTCTGTAAAGTTCGCAATGATATTGACGTCTGAAATTAATAATCAATATTTTCTTTAAAGGCAATCCATGTGTATATATTATATTTCGGCCAGTCCTGTATATAACATAAGTTAGATGTCTAAAAGATGTCATACAGTTATAAAAACAAGAAGACCTGATACTCTGATACAGTATTGTCATTTGTGGAATTGAGGTAGCACAATACAAAGATATTTTACATCCAATCTCTAACTTCTAAAATGCTGTTACTTTCTTAGAACTGCAGTTAGATTAATAAATGATGTATATATAGATAGATAAACGATATTCTAAATGAATGCACTATTTTTGTTATGCAATCATTATGTAAACAATTATTATGCAATCATTATGTAATCAATTATTATGCAATTTATGGCAAATTCATGGTCAAGTTACTTTAATGAATTTAGCTATTTCATCTCTATAGCTAAACAAGAAAGTTTAAAGTTATCTCAATACAGCAGGAGCTACAAAAGAGTGTCTCAAATTATCGCTATCGTTTTCCATTCTCTCATAAAAGGAGAAATCAATTTGCAAAATGAGAATCTCGACTGTTCACGGAGAAAAGTATTAAACAAGCTACTGGAACATAAACTAGACTATTTAAGTGAAACCAAGCTGCACTTAGACATTCCAGGCTGTGTACATGGAAAGAAAAAAAGAAGCTATATAGACTGTTCATGTAAAAATGACCAAAAACAATCAAAAAAAGAACCACGACTCTCCAAGGAAAAATTGGAAAAAACAAGCCAAGACAAGTCAATCTGAACTTTTAAATGAAAAGGAGAAACCCAGTAGCCACAAAACAATTTATAATGTTGACAGGAAAATGGGAAACAAGCTACCATAATACAGTCTAGACTGTTCACGATGAAAAAGAAAATAGGTTGCGATAAGACAATCTAGATCTTTCATGTGAAGGAAAGTACACAGCCTGTCATAAGATCATCAGTATTTCTTTAAAAATGTTCACATGAAAAGAAAAACACAAGATGCAACAAGACATTCTTTACTGTTTATGTTAACAAGAGGGAAAAAGCTTTCGTAAGACATATTCAATTATTCACGTAAAAGAAGAAAAAAAGGTGTTGAAATCAATCTAAACTGCTCATATGACAAGACCATGGAGAATGTTAATATAAAAAGGAGAAAAACTTGCAACCAGCATAGACCTGCAGACAAAAGTAGTATAGCAAACATACGGAACTCCAATGAAAATTCAAATCAGAAAGTCCTTTATAAAATGGCAAAATCAAAAGCTCACACACATCAAATGAATGGAAAACGACGATCATATTCCTCACTGGTATTTCCTTATGTTGAATATGGCGGATCAAACCTGGTTTATATCCAACAACAATGT
The DNA here is from genome assembly GCA_019925275.1 of Mytilus edulis. Taxonomy (NCBI): domain Eukaryota; kingdom Metazoa; phylum Mollusca; class Bivalvia; order Mytilida; family Mytilidae; genus Mytilus; species Mytilus edulis. Next base: position 108,183,402 of record CM034351.1, read on the forward strand.
GTGAACAAACCAAACAGACATCTTCGGCTGTTGTCCGCTCTATGGTCTGGTTGTTGTCGCTTTGACACATTCCCCATTTCTTTTCTCAATTTTATACTTTTAAAATTGTCAAAATAGAGGGACAGCAGTCGACTTGGTGTTATACATACTGGCTTTAAACACAAATAAACATGTCAACAAAGTAATAGACTTCTAACTAAGATGTAACTAATACCACCAAGGATTCCTTGGTCGTATATATGTTCGTGTCAAAACAGATTTGATTTTATACTTTTAGTCGTATTAAATTGTTCGATTCTACAGTCTCTGATCCATTTTTTTTTAAGACAAAATGGACGCCTGGCGTACAAGATTTAAATCGTGACTTCTTTGATGATTTTATAAATGTATCTTTTGTCTGTAAATGTAGAAAGCTTGCTGAAGTGCATTTTTGCAACAGAAACTGGGATTGATTTTATTAACTGCTTGAGCAATGAAGTCTAGACAGAGATAATGTGTAATGCTATATTTCGACGGTGTTACTGTTCAATACGACTCTTTACCTTCAATTGCCTAGTGGGGAAATGTAATATTAAGGCTTCAAGGCAAATTGTGCTGTACTTTTTAGATTATATATTACTTCATATATTAATTTGAAAATTGAGGCTATTGACACTGATATTTTGTATGATGAAGGCATTTCACTTGTTTATTTCAAACATCATAGATGAACCATTCAATATACCATGGAATTAATTAGGAACATTTTTATTATCAATATAGTTTATATTAATCACAACTGGTTCTTTGTTGGTACAACTATCGTAATCAAGGTACTCTAACGATGTATTAAAAATATTTTTTTCATAATTGTTATATCATAAGTAGCAACTTATTTTCCCCTATTGACAATGATTGACATGTGCTGTGCTATTCACGTGCAATATATATCAGTTTGAAACAAAGCGTGTGTGTGTCAAATGCATATAATTAGCAAGTGTCAGGACTTCGAGGGGTATTAGCTGTCAAATTAATGTTCCCCGATTTGACTCAAAGTCTCATATTTGATTTATAACATACTGAAATGTGTTTCCAAATTATAAAAAGTTTGAAATAAACAGTTAACAATGCATTTGAACGATAATGTATATCAGAATTTCGTGTGTATTTTAGTCGGGATGCCATCAAATTAACTTTTGAGAATACCTCGGATTACTGCCGATGGGATGGTTATAACATGATATAACAATAAACATATGTCTGTTTGATTTAATGTTAAAAACTAAATTTATTAACATTGTACTTGTCTGAGAATGATTTTTTTGTGTATCGAATCGGCCAACGACATTGTTCACCTTAATTTCATTTTCAATGTTGACATTCTTTTCCTTTTAATGGGTGAACAAGACGTATGCATGCTCTTTTTTCTATCTAATGGATTAAATTGAAGGTCAAATGAATACGAAGTTAATGGGGTCGAATTATTTATTTGCAAAAAAAAATTCATCAGCGGTATATATTTGCTTATTTTGTCAAATGTGAACCAAATTGGCTGCTAAGAAACGAATTATTATTTCATCAATTCATTTTTATTAGTGATTGATTTGATCTGTATAAGGATGGTCACGTTTTTCTTCTTTTTTTTTGCGAAACGAGTACAATGCGTATATAACGTATAATTTTTTTGAGAAATAAAAAAATCTAACAAATTTGTAATGCCTCTAAGCAGAAGATAAAGGCTGCTTAACTTATATTTTTAATGAACTTGACAAAATGATAAGAAAGAAACTACACTAATTATTTCCCTACAGATACTGAGACAAGGGAATCGAATAAGCCTTTAACAAATCCAAACCAGGCACGGAAAGAAGATATGATTCAACTCAAATGTTTAAATGTTCACACGAACGCGGAAATGACAGATACAATTAACGTGTTTTAACATCTGATCCAAACCCCAACGGGCGATTTAAAGGTATTTTTGTCGTACTTACAATTTTTGTGATCAACAGGAACAGAATTAAAATATGAATAATTGTGGTTGTCAGGATCAACTTAATAAAACAATTTATTCCTTTATCTCAATCGATATGTTCAAAGGTAACCATGCTCATTAGAAACATCCCTCTAGAAGTATTTCTATTTACATTTTTAAGACTTGACTATATTTTCTAAAAGTATTACCAACAGTACTAGAGATTTTTTTTTTTGTTGTTCTCATTTTCTTTAATTCAACATATGTGTAACATTATGCGAACTCGGTTTCAAACAAACTAAGCGCTTGCATATATGATGGTGTAAATATATCGTCTTTTCGCAAACTCGTAAATGTATAGGGGTCCAGATAAGCATGAAAGTTGCTCGTTTCCTTTCACTCTACGTTGCGATCATGTTGTGTTACGGTGTCATTGTGTCGAAAATTTAATTGTCGATTGTCTATGTTGACAAAATTGAACAAAACGGTGTATTATTGACAGTTTTGGTCTATTTATTCTTTTCTGTTAACTATGCTGTTATATCTTTCTTCTTCTTGTACCAATTTATAAGTCTAATAAACATAATAAATATTTTTATTTTATATTTAAAAGTTGAAATATAGTTTTGATACTGAATACACTTCTACTCAATATCTATGTTTATTTAAATAGTGCTTACTTTGCTTTAAACGTTTTATGCTGCTGATGTAAGTTTGTATTAAAGTGTAAGTTATAAGTTGTAGCTGAGAGCTTGTGCATGCATGAAATGATTATTTTTTAAACTTAGTTCAATTTTTCCTAACTGTGCACACAATTTATATATGTTATGTTATGTCCTTTTTGCTTTTATTATTAGTTGTGTTTATTGATTATTGTGTATATTAGTGCGTGTTTGTTGTTTATAAAATCTCAGAGTGGATTTCCATGACATATTGCGACACTTACCAATTTCAATGCAAGCAGTCTCGCTCCTTTTTGAGTTTACTTTCATTGCGTCGTGCTTTAATTGGGCAATGAAATTTAAACATCAGTAAACTTCTGTTATCTACATATGCAAGATGCAAGAGATTTATATTAAGAACATTGGTGGACTCTTATTGAAGTGACATGACTAAATGGTTTGTATTAATAAGAGGTCTTCCGTCTCCATCGTCGTATAAGTGATCAACATCCTATTCTCTCATAATACTGAAGTGTGTGTCAAAGTGATAAGCAGTGTTGTTTTCCTAACAGATAATATGTATGATATTACATAATATGTTAATGAAAATTCTAACAGACGTCCTTTAAACGCTTTGAGTACACACCCATGGTAAAATATGATTATATTGTTTGGGCTGTTCCGATCCTTCCCCAACGTCATATGCTTTTTTTATCATGAAGAGCTACCCGACGTCATAGAACTTTGACGTCAGAATATAAGCATTTTACGGAAAAATACACGCTTGTGAAACCTAAAATCATCACAAACAAGAAAACGTGAACAAATGATGCTAAAATGTGTTATATACACCATGTTTGTATACTTATAAGACATATACATGTAAGTACAAATGTCATTTAGATTCATCCAAACATATCTTGATATTTCATTGTAATATGTTAAGCATATCACTTCTTCAGTTTGTTCCGTTCTTTACGTCATTTAATAGAATGTTTATGTATGGAACGGCAATAATGCTTCACTAGAGCGCTTCGATCAAAACAATGCCGTATTTGTCCTATTAGAATCGAATCATTCATGGGGGCTTGAATATATCTTGATTTTACCACAGGTTGTCCCTTTATGCCGATATTTTACACCTCGCTATCGCTCAGGGTAAAATATTTTTTCTTAAAGGGCATACCCGTAGTAAAATCACGATATATCCAAGCCCCATGATTTATTTCTTAAGCAGATAACATGTCAGTACTTCTAGTAGATTAAGTGTCAATTATTCAAAAGGACAAGATTTAATGAGAACACTTTTCAAAGAGTACTTTCTTCTCTTAGAAATAAAAAAGGAGAGGAAATCGTTGCCGAAATAAGATTCCGTTTAATTAAACAATATCGGTCTTAATCAAGCCGAGTCGGAAATTAATTTCAATATCTCTATTGAATTGACATTACTGTACTATATTACTCAATGCAATTCAAATTATGGAACGTAGAAAAATTTCAAAGCTAGTTGTTGGAATTTCCGATATATATCAACTTATAGCTTTTATATGGTTTCAAATAGAAATGTATCTCAGAAAAACGATACTAGTAAAATTGTCTATCTAACTAGATGACATTTTTGCATTATTCAGTAGTACAATAGTTCTTACATTTTTATATTATCAATATAGCATTGTAGTAAGCTCTTATATTTTATGCATTTATTTTTCAGTTGTTTAAAACATGAATAAATATTCACTTCTTTTCATACATTGCAAAAAGACATGTTTTATCGCACTGTTGATGACGCTTGTACTATATCAATTGTAGATTTAATGATTATAACTTTGATCATGAAGAGCATGGTTTATTTATAAGCAGAAATTTTGCTTTGAAGTCCTTCACTGAAGAGACACTGAAGAGACATGTATTGTCGAAATGCGCATCTGGTGCAACAAAATAGGTACCGTTAATTTTATTACTACCACTAGGTCGATGCCTCTGCTGATGGACTATAAGTCTCCGAGGGTATCCCATCCCAGTAGCCAGTACTTCGGTACTGGCATGAAAATACGGATTTTTTGTGTTATTAAAATTCACTGTTACAAAATGATAGAAATTATTATAAATTAAGGAATGTATCTCCCTCATGCAAAGCTCTGATTCCTTTCACGGATTTGGCTATACTTTTTGGACCTTTCGGATTACAGCTCTTCATCTTTTATATAAGCTTTGGATTTCAAATATTTTGGCCACGTCATCACTGAAGAGACATGTATTGTCGGAATGCGCATTGGTGCAACAAATTAAATTTAGTACGTTAATTGTATTAGTACACTGGGTCGATGACCACTGTGGTTTGACTATTTGTCACGAGGGTATCCACACCCAGTAGCCAGTACTTCGGTATGGCATGAAATACGGATTTTATGTTTATTAAAATTTACTGTTACAAAATGATAGAATTATTATAAATTAAGGAATGTATCTCCCTCATGCAAAGCTATGATTCCTTTCACGGATTTGGCTATACTTTTTGGACCTTTTGGATAACAGCTCTTCATTTTTTATAAGCTTTGGATTTCAAATATTTCAAAACATCATGAAGAGACATGTATTGTCGAAATGCGCATCTGGTGCAACAAAATTGGTACGTTAATTTTTTAATAGATTACATGAAGAAGCCAGACAGCTTAAAAAGGCCATTTGTTTTATAAAAGACACTTATACGGTCGATGAAAGGTGTTGGTAAGACAAGAATACAGGCTGTGATAAATGTCATATTTTCTTCAATTTGTATCAAATTCTTTGTGGATTTATTATTATGAAATTAACTTGAGTTTTTGAAAGATTACATGCATAAAGCAGACAGCTTAACCAGAATGTTTATAAAGACACTTATTGGTCGATAGAAATGTTGTTAAAGGACAGAAATGCCATGCTGTGAAAACATTTAAGCTTTCCTTCACTTTTTATAAATAAATCGTTGTGCTGTTGATTTTCTTCAAAAGCTTGGTAATAACACAAACATTAATAGAACCGAGTATGCACCTTCAAACGGGCCTCAAAAGGACTCGAAAATCTGATTTACAGAAGAAACATACATTTCCCTTAATTAAAAAAATTAGGTTCAAAATTATACTATTCTTGGTCGAAAGATATCTAAATTATTAATCGTTCTTACATCAGATACTTAATTCGTATGTAGCAATGTATTTTTGGATGAGGGACTTCCGATATTAATTATCCTCGGAATTCGATATTTTTTTATAAATTTTGTCTGTTTGTAAAGATGTTTTTAATTTATATATGAATAACTATTGCTCCTTAATATTAGCAGAAGATTGATTCTAAAGTCCGATATGTTCGATTAGGTATTATATTTCCTACGGTTACTCTTCCCTTTTATAAATTATATTTTTTTACACTTTGCACCGTATGCCGTTTGAAATATTTAAAACTTTAAGCTACTGAATGCTTTTATATCTTTGTTGTACGTTGTTATGCCATTAAAATGATTAGAAAAATAGCTGCAAAAGAATTTATTTTTCCTTTTTGTTGTTTTCGTATTGACATTTATTTTAATTGTTCAGTCAGGTAATTGATAAATATCTATAAACAACGTGTACGATTCACATAAGGGTATACGTTTGAGGACAACGATAATTAATGACAACTTGAAGGGGTCATTAATGATTCCCTACATATATTTTTTTTATTATCGAATATTCAAATGTTTATCATTTTCAACAAAGACATTTGATTATCGAATCCACCGCTTTAACCAAATTGAATAATGAAGATCGTGAAACGAACTGGCGTCTGACTTCATATACATGAACAGTCTTAATTTATCAATTGGCAAACAAAGTGAAGCTTTATATGTTCGAACACTGCTAGAATATAAGACACAACGTACTAAACTATCTAAATGTACATTCATTTGTACACAATATTCTCTTACAAAATAACTTATTATTGGGATAGGAAGGTCAGCTGGTAAACATTGAGCTGAACATTTGAAAAGATTACTAACCATGCATTGTCCCTTTCCACATCGCCAAAGGCAAATCTATGATGTTTTTTATTGAACATGACTTGTAAAAATTGATGTAAAACTATTTCAGAACACCTGGTTAAACGATTTTATTTCGGTATAAATAGGAAGGAAGTATCAGAATATTATGACAACTGGATCCCCTACGAATTTAGGACTGGTAAATTAGGATTCATCTGAGATTCTAATCTAAATTGTTTTAAAATATGAAAACACGAAATATGTTGTAAAACTCGTAAAATAAGGTTGGAAAATTCCACATTTTTTAGCATATTTTGCAACATTCGCTCTAATTTTGGGATGAAATAATACTGCTACAAAAAAGGGGCGACGGATACCGGAGGGACAGCGAAACACATGGATCTAAAATTTACTGACAACTCCATGGCTAGCAAAGAAAAAACAAACAGGCTAATAATAGTAAACAAGACAGAAAACCAAAGTGAAAACAACATGAACCCCATCAAAATTATTTTACTTTAATTTTCGCATATAGTGTTTAGATAAATCTTATAAAATAAATGAACGTATCCAAAAGCACGATAAACTACAAAAATATTCGAAACTGTATCAAATCCTCAAAAGATATATATTCATGTGTAACTTAAATTTATATATTAAATTTATTCTCTTTAACACTATGTTTGTGAAATCTTTTGATAGTTTAAAGTTTTGTTTGTTTTTGCATGATATTTATAGATTATCATTGGTCATCTTTACAAGATTGATTTTCTCGCTTAAGCTGGTACGTCGAAAGCTAGAAATGCAATCGAGTTGAGATGACCAATGATAATCTGTTTTCGCTATATTACTTATGAAGACGTTGTTAATTTCATTGACAATGCACGTGCTCTCTTAGTTTCTAGCGTAACATTTTCATATCACTCAACTCCGCTGAGAAAGGATGAGCCATCAAAATCAAACGAAAAGTTCGTAAAACAGCGATTATAAAATGTATATGATTATAGGAAAATCTTTAGATGCTTCATTTAGTCAATTTATACTGGATGTAGGAGATGTTTGAAGTTCTACAAAACAAATAATGTCAGTTACTCTGGACATGAAACTTCCAAGTAGCATTATGTTTACCAAAGAGAATCTATAACTGATGACAAATGTAATTAGTTAATACTTTAGTTTTATTATGTACATCTTTTGTATAGTAATTTTATAAATTTACTGCAAAAGTATAAATTATTCGAAATTCTAAATAATGGGGATGTTCTGGTAACTAACAGAAAACCCTGGCCGTTTTTGGCACAACTTTTTTTATCTTTTGGTTCTCGATGCTGTTCGACTTTGTGCTTGTTTCGACTTTCAAACTTTTGTATCTTGGCGTCACTGGTAGATCTTGTGTGGACAAAATGCACTTCTGGCGTATTAAAATTTTGAACTTGTTGCCTTTTGTTGGCTGTTGTTCGTGTGTTTCTTTGTCAATTGTGTTCTCCTATTTATTTATATTGTAGTCCTGTGGTGTTGAATTGTCATTTTAATGTTATATTTCACATGGCTATAAAAGAGGGAGGTTTGGCATCGTATATTATAGTTCGTTTCTGTGTGTGTTACATTTTAACGTTGCGTCGCTTGTTTTCTCTTATTTTTAGTGTTAATTCACACATTGCGATAAGACGTGTCACGGCACTTGTCTATCCCAAATTCATGTATTTGGTTTTGATGTTATAATAGTTATTCTCGTGGGATTTTGTCTGATGCTTGGTCAGTTTCTGTGTGTGTTACATTGTAGTGTCATGTCGTTGTTCTCCTCTTATATTTAATGTGTTTCCTTCAGATTGAGTTTGTTACCCCGATTTTGTTTTTTGTCCATGGATTTATGAGTTTGAACAGTGGTATACTACTGTTGCCTTTATATATGACACATTTCATCTTCAAAACTTTACTACGTTCCATAAACTAATACTTGTAAACCACTATATGAGATACTATAACGGAAACACTATCACGGTACATTTAACATATTTCCATCATACTTCATAGAATCTACATTGATTTATTTTAAATTTATGACCATTGAAAAAGTATGATATTAGCAGAAAATGAAATTAATTGCAAACTTTGATCCTTGCGTCAACTGTGAATTTGATCAACTGTTATCAATGTTAAAACGTTTAGTGTTTAACTGTAATGTCTTCTTAATTTTTTATATGGAATATTTTTTTTAAACTTGTTTCAACAATCAAATGTTTTTGTTGAATGTCTTACGTTGATTGCATTTAATTAACAAACTCATCATAAATTCCAGGATTGAAATTTTGTATATACACCAGATGCACGTTCTGTCTACAATGAGGACCAAACATTCCTAAACGAGTGTTGTCATGCAATATCTTTCGTGAAATGTATTGAATTTGAAGGGTTTTTACATGGAATTCATTTTGTGATCTTCATTCTATCAGTCCAGTGTTGACATGAATTATCTTTTTCTGGATATTATTTTATCAATTCAGTGTTTACATTGAATGTATTACCAGTGTGTCGTGTTTAATATGACAGTTGATATTCATTCGTACGATGTGTTTGAGCTTTTGATTTTGTCATTTGATTACGGACTCCCCGTTTTGAATTGTTGTCTGAGTTCGCTATTTTTTATTATAAATTTACACGGAATGTCTTTCGTGAACTCCTTACCCTCAGTTCAGCTTTATGTGTTGAATGCCATATGATTACCTATAATTGTTGACATTAAGTCGCATTGGTCTCTGTTGGATAGTTGTCGCATTGTCAGTTAGACCTTATTCATATATTACCTCGATATTGACATCGAATGTCTCACAAATATCAATTTAGGTTCCACATCGATTTGTTTCATAAAATCTACTCGATCATTAAGTGTTAACATTAAATTCTTACATCAACTCCATTCTATCAGTTCAGAGTTTGATATAGAATGTCGTCATCTGTGAGTGTAATTCAATTAACTGAACGTTGCCATCGAATGCCTCACTTGAACTCGGCTATACAATGTTGACATAGAACATATCGTTGAAATAAATATCAACACTTTTCAAAGGGTCGACCTTGAATACTCTTAACTCATCAACTAATGTGTTTAGACATAATTATTTTTAGACAGTATAATTTCTTTATAACTACCTATATCAATAACAGCATGATATCTGTTGAGTGTAAGACTGATGTCAAATAGATATAAATAGTACTATTCAGAAATAGTTGTTTTGTTAATACATTTTAATATTTCATGATGTATTTAAATGAGTAGTTATTGTTGCAAACTCCATTAGATCAGTTTTGGAATAAGGGAAAAGGGGATGTGAAAAGAAAATTGGAGGGGGGGGGGGGTTCAATTTTTCTCATTTCAGATTTCATAAATAAAAAGAAAATTTCTTCAAACAATTTTTGAGAGGATTAATATTCAACAGCATAGTGAATTGCTCAAAGGCAAAAAAGAAATTTTAAGTTCATTAGACCACATTCATTCTGTGTCAGAAACCTATGCTGTGTCAAGTATTTAATCACAATCCAAATTTAGAGCTGATTCCAGCTTGAATGTTGTGTTATCCATAGGACCCTGCTCTTGGGAGAAAATAGAATTTGAAAAACGTAAATTTCACTCCTTTTAAGAAAATGAAAAACTGCAACAATTGGTTGCCATGGAAACAAGAGTTACCATACTTGCAACTTCTGTTTATCAACTTTAATTTTTAGAACAAATGTGAAACTATGATAACATATATTTGTTTTATCGAAATTAATAAGCAGTTTATAAAAACAATCTGTGATGAAAAACAGAAATTTTTAAGGTTTTAGGACTGACATTTAAGGGTTGTTATGGTGCCATCGTAACCATAGCAACCACATGTACAACACATGTGTAATTGTTATTTTTTTTAGCTTCTCATCAAAATAGATCATATGAAGCCCAAAAAAGTCAATTTGACAACTATCACTGTATCACCCTCTGCATGATTCTTAGGTGGAGCCATACTTAATGATTGCCAACTTCTACAATAATCACTGTTAGTTTCTAATTAATACCGCTAACTTTGAAGCTTTAAGGGCTGAACTTTAATTAAAGAATTGAAGTTGTGTCAGTCTTTAAAATAACAAATGATTTCTTTTTAAAACACAATGCAATTAGCTCGAAAAGATTTATCAAATATGTCAAACAATTGGGAGAATAAAATACATCAAGGAATAACAGAAAGGAAAAGTCACGATAAAATGATAGAACAAAATAACTTTTGATAATTCCCACTCACTATTACGCAAGTTTTTGAATGAAAAGAAATCTAAAGGTGAAACAATGTTTAAGCATACAACAGGAATTAGATCAACACTACAAGTAGCCTGTTCCAAATAAGGAGCCTGTAATTCAGCAATTGGCATTGGTTGCTTAGTGTCTAATTTTGTTTTTTATGGATTGTTTGGCAAACTTCAAGAAAATTATGTATACGTGCATCAATGAGAAAACACGCATGAAGCAACGTCTAAATACTTAGCTCTGAATCATATATCAAGAAGCTCTCAATTGAAGTTGTGAGAAAAACCAACTGAAACATTTTTCAGGGAGGAGAATAATTTAAAATATTTTAGATTAGTTTAGAAATATTTATTTATAGTGGATTGGAAACAAGTTTTGCACTTTATATTTATCCCTTTCCACTTTGGAGGTACGAGTGCTGCTTTGTAGCGGCATTGGCCTGCTCTTTTTCTACAAGGGCGTCCTTAATGTACAAGATATATCGCTCTCTCTTAACACAGGTCAGCCATTTATCGTCCCCTTTTGATGGACTATCATCGTTTCTTCCAGACCATACTCGCAAATGGTATCAAGGGAGAGCCGAAAATTCAATCCCTGAAATTGTCATCCCGGAACGGGAATCAAACCAGGAACCTTGGTGTTAGTAGTCCGATGCAATAACCACTTTAAATGATTTTTCAGTTGACATTTGTTATGCTCTAATAAAGTATAAAGTGGCAGTTATTTCAAATGTAAGTCTTCCATTTCCATTATGTTTTAAATTCGTATAAATTTACATATGTTGATGGTAAATAATCGGCATTCAAGGGTAACTGTGTAATTTAAAGCACATTACTCATTGTAATCTAATTTTTAAATTAGTTAACAGTTATTTTGTTATCTATGCAGATTCATTCGAACACCTTTCTTCACATAAAATGAACACTTAATAGTTAATATGATATTACATTTTATTAGAATGAAGCTAACAGAATGCACGAATTTTACAAGGGGAAATGTTAAAGACTTCTAAATCACCAACATTTCTATCCTCTTTACATATATGATGTCAATGACCGAATAGGTGAAATGTTCGTATTGACTGTATGCTCATTTAAAACTTACAATAAACAATATTTACATCGATCAAACAAGAAAATAACAAGAAAATACAGGGATTCATACTCATATACAAACGCGATAATAAGCTATCAAATTAATGACAGGAAAATTAACGCAATTAAGTTTCATTTCAAATCTTTAACTACAAAACATTTTCTTAAAGAGCTACTGCATCTGGAAAACTTGCGATAATAATAGTTATCAAATGTACCAGGATTATAATTTAGTACGCCAGACGCGCGTTTCGTCTACATAAGTGACGCTCATATCAAAATATTTATAAAGCCAAACAATTACAAAGTTGAAGAGCATTGAGGATCCCAAATTCCAAAAAGTTGTGCCAAATACGGCTAAGGAAATCTATGCCTGGAATAAGAAAATCCTTAGTTTTTCGAAAAATTTAAACTTTTATTAACAGGAAATTTATAAAAAAAAATGATCACATTATTGATATTCATGTCAACCCCGAAGTGTTGACTACTGGGCTGGTAATAACACTGTTCTTGTTTGTCGAAACTATTGCTACGTTTAGAATAAATGAAAAGAATGAAATTAATTATAATTTCAATGCTTATCAGATACGAGATGCTTACATATAATACAAACCTGATGATAGACATTAAACATTGATATATGACTAGATAACTGACAAAAGCAGCTACATAAAGTACTAAATCAGTAGGCAATCATCCATGAGATAAAAATACAACTAAGTTTTCTCACATAGCATTGTGCAATCTTACAAAGGATGTTCCGAAGTTTAACCTGTATGGTTGCTACACGATATTCTATACCTTTGATATTAGAAAAGAACAATAAGTTTCGTCGTTTTTCTTTCGTCTATTAAGTTGATCAAAATAAATTTGTCTTCTTGTAGTTTTTTAGAGGTATGACATTAATAAAGAACCATAATATGTTTATAAAGATCCGTTCTCCTTTAAATCAAAAGAAGAGTATATGTATACTTTAAACCATAAAACAAGTTACAAAATGATTACCAGATCTAAAATAATTCCGTATTATCAATGTCAGTAGAGGAATCTTGTAAAAGCTAAATAATCTCGTCTGCTACGTTATCTTTTGAGACCAATAAATCAATCTAAGCTTTCCGGTGATCATTAATCTGAATATGTGATTTTTACACATTTCTAAAGGGGCACTTAAGGTGGCACGTTAATACATTCTGACTCATCGGAATAATGAATTGACACTTATTACTTTGTCCAGATACATTAACAAAATGTACTGATATGCCACCTGAACAAAGACTCCTCTACACTTGTAACTAGCCATCACATCTAGTTGCATAGACTATATTACTACAAAACATACTACATTGATAAAACTGGACCGCACTTATATCTTACCCAAAATCAAATCTTTGTCAAACGCAATTTCTCTTATCATGCTTATCTCTATACAAAAACACTTAATTCTAAAAACAAAACGAAATAACCAATGACGCCATTCAAGTTCATCAATTTAAAAAAAAAACAACGTTATGGCTTAAGAATAAAACGACCAATTGAGGTATTTCCTGAACTTTGCTTGGTTTAGATATGAATTAGAAACATACTTGTGTTCATTGATAATTGCAAGAAAACGTCAATATTGGCAGTGCTGTAAATTCACTACAGATACAGAGACCTCGCTGGTGTATGATATTTTCAATGAAATGCCTTAATTAAAATATATTCAAAGTGTCTAAATTGTCCTGTTTAAAATGTATATAAATAGGGGTGATTAATATTCTATTGAAATTCCTCTAATGAAAAAGACAAATTATCTTCTCTATATAATATAAATGTTTAAATGTGAAACCAAAAATGTTTATTGTTTTACATAACATCTGAGACATGATGGTGGCTTCTATAATTGTGATGTGAATCAAATAGTCCCTAAAGGAATCGTTGCTCAGACATGACAGACAAAAATGACACAATTGTTTACATATACAACTTATATATTATTACATTTGCTACTTTCTGGTCTTTTGAGAATTCAATTGTAGCAAAGAAAACAAAGGAATGTTTTCATCGTATTATTCTCCAATCAATAGATAGTAACTAATTGCTTCATTGTGTTTGATGCCTTATCCCTTTTATGTTATCGATAGTTGGTTTTTTTTTTGGTAATTAAAGGTCACTGTTAAACCTTCCACATTGAGCGAAACCTATAATACATAGTCATCTATAAAATGTCACCAAAAGACAAATATCTGTTTTCATACGGAAAAACAGACGATAAATAAAGTGTCATTAGTTGCGTACATGTTCCTTAATAATTTCAGGGAATTAGAATCGTTCTGTGCATCTTGGTTTTTATCTTAACAATCGTTATATAGTTTATTCAGCAGAAAAACTAATGTTCTCTGATACGTTCATATAACTTACACAAACGTTCATATAACTTTGTGGTATGACTTTGGCAAGCTGGTTGTAAATTCGTTATATCCCCCAAGCAAAAGATTAGTACGACTATCATTAGTCGTATGTTAGGAACTAATTGGAGTTTACTTTAACTGTAAATTGGAGTAACACCTATGTTCCTGTCCAAAGTCAGGTACCTCCTCAGAAGGTGTTTTTATAAATATGAAAATGTACAGAGAAAATATAAAAGGGTGAACTTAAAGATTAAAAACGTTGATGGTTCACATGTTCTGTATAATGAAAGAAAGGAAAGAAGGTAAATCGTATTTTGTTACTGTGGTATGACGTCCGTCCTTTGAAGTGGGAGAGAAATTTAATTTTGAACTTAAAACTGTTATTCACCACTCAAATTATGAAACCAAGAGTTAAAAAAGTCATATGTCTCAAGGTTTATGTTTACATTTCATTTTGGGCTGAGGTTTATATTATTTGTCGTCTGATTAAAACTCGAGAACTTACGATCCAATTACAGTATTTACCGAGTGTGTACACTTGAGATAACCCAAGTAAAGATTTCTATTTAAAGTAAACTTATATTGTCTTATTAAAGATTATTGCTTATCTCTTTTAATTCAAATAAATCCATGCTGTGGTCGTATCTCAGAGTTAATGCATCTTCTAGACAGTGACAGATGAATTTAAGACAAATAAACTTAAATAGAAAATGTCACATTTATTCTAAAGATTTAATTAAAATTCAAAGCAATATAGCCATGTCATTAGTCTATGACAAGCCTTCAATTGACATGGATGTATAGGGATAATATTTATGGCAAACAAGAAACACAATACAAAAATAGACTTTATCTTCCGAATACAAATGATATTTAAATAATCTTATCTTCAGTTTTATTTAATGAATCCATTGTCGTTTTTGTTAAATGTTATAAAAGTGTTTTACACGAATGCCACCAGTAAATTATGTACATTCCAATTCACCGAGAGGTAAAAGAGGGCGAAAGATACCAGGGAAGAGTAAACTCAAAGATACAAAGCCATGGCTATAAAACGAGACAAACACACAAACAAAATCACACAGGACACAACATAGAAAACTATAGCTAAAGTTTAAGCAACACAAACCCAACCGTAAACTTGGGATGATCTCAGCTCCGGAAGAGTAAACAAATCCTGCTCCAAGTTAGCATTAGTTTGTAAAAAAGGAGATGTGAGATTTTCGTTATCAGTACAGTAATGCAACGTCACAAAAAGTGCGAACAAGACAAAACCCGGGTCCCTTTTAACAAAATCTTACAATTTCAAATTATTGTTAGTTATACTGTAATTTTCATGACTCACGGTATTTATTTTTTCGTTAGATTTTTGTGAAATCGAGTCGCTGATCTTTGACTTAAACAAAGAGACAACAGCAGTGTAAATACCGATGTTTAAATTTCATAAATTGGTGTCGGAATAAACTAACCAAAAGAAAGAAACTGAAGGAATGGTATCACTTGCAAACGGAGTAAGACTGGTGATTCTATTAGGTAAGCTCTTCAAGCATCATCTGCCATTAGGCTTATTAAAGAGAAACAATAGATTGTCAGACTTCTCAATGCAGCGAAGATTAAGCTCACAAAACATGATCAACCCAACTACCGCTGCTCGAATGTAATAAATCGGTTAAGAGTAAACAAATTCGATTAACAAACTAAAACGACCGGGAAACACACCAAATATAAAAAGAAAACAACGAAACAACAGAAACACACATTTAATTGTGAAAAGACTTCATCAATATCTGAAAATGAAATAAAGAAATTTGCTAAATGGTCATTTTTTGTCTTTGGTCTTTGAATTCGGCTTAATACAAACATACTTTCTCTCGATTTTTGCATCTGTATGAAATTAGCAACTGTGATGAAATCCAAAATTTTATAATTATATCTCAAAGGAGTTAATAGAAAAATATACGTTACTTTTTTATGAAGAATTTTATCATTGAATCCATTTTTCTCGTTTTGTTCGCATTTCATTGCAATACGTAAAATCACATGTTTTAAGGAAACAAGCAGCATTATCGATTATCATACGTTGTGTTGTGGTTTTTATAGCCACTATTATTATAGCTGTGACGATTTTTTACATGCTAGATATTACATCTTAAATACATTGGTTCAGTCAAAGATAGTTACGATGTACAACGACCTTTGACATTGATATTTAAATTACTGAATATTACAAGAAAAAGGTCAACATTCCGGAAATTATTATAAATTGATTTTTATCTCACTAACTTTTCCCTAGTTTCTAAGTTCTGTGAAATAAAACATTTTTTGAGAAGTGAAATCAGTATTCGGTTTATCTTTGAATAACACAAAATAGATGTCAGACCCATGAGTACATCCGGAAAACTAATTAGAAAAAGTCATGCAACTGGTATGTACGAATTATCCTTCCAATAATATATCATGGATTCAATTGTTTGATCGTCTCTATTACGAATTAAACTCACATTAATATATCGTCACTAAAATTATTCCAGCGTCGTAAACTTGAATATCCTCACAATAATGTATCATCACTTCTTCTTTTGATCATTATCAGCTGATATTGTCGAAAACGACAAAGAACACCCTTTTACACTATTGAGCTATACGGAACACTAGAGTTCATCCTAGTTTCTGCGGTATCGTAGACGTAAATCATTGAATTTCCACATTGAGCTTAGAGAGCTGAACAAATACTCCCCCTCTGTTGATGCTATCAGTATTCATTAATTGTTGTTATTAAACCTACATGTAGCCATTTGATTTGACTTTCTTTGAATTTTCCTCGGAGTTCAGTATATTTGTGTTTTACTTTTAGTATGTTTTTCTATATAAAAAATAATGCTATTTCATTCCACAGACTATTTGCCAGTCAGTAGTTTCAAAGACTATTACCCCGGTTAATAGTCTTATAATCATCTGTCCCGTACTTTTTCATGCGTATTTTGTCATTGTACAATAATTGTTGAGAATATAATGCAAATGTTAACGTTATGTTTTCCGTATTTACGTCTTATGTTTATGACGTTACTTTGTACCTTTGTATGGGCGCCTTCGATATAGATTTTGAGCATAAAAGTAACACAACGCAAAGTATAGAGTTGTATTCCATTATTACAATACAATAATGACGTCATTGACTATTCTGATCGGATTTGTGTGCTTGACAACGTCAAACTCTAATATCGTAAACGGTATAACCTGTCTGTGTTGATTGCAATTTCACTTACAAGAAGCAATTAAAAAATGAGAGCGAGAATCTTCGCATTCATTTTTTAAAGTTCTAAAATATAGTACCTTATTCATAATATGGGTTCGGTCGTCTTATTCTAAAAGTGAATTTGCGTTTGGTGTACTTTAGAAACAATTTATCATATGCATGGAAAATTTAATACAAGTATTTCTAGTCTTGATTGCAATTAATGAAATATTTACAAATTCAACACGGACTATAAAAAAAAACCGTATAGGTCATCTTGTGCATGTCAAGTTATGCGACATTTTTTTTTCTTTTCTTTCAGATGATATATTTACACTTTTAGAAAATTAGTTAATTTGGTAAATAAAAACAGTTAATGACTGTGTTGTTCAGTATAATAAAAAACCTAATGACTAGTTGTGCGGGTAATAGCACGTTTGTTGTCCCTTCGCATACCAACTATTGCTCTCGGCTTTGCCTCGAGCAATAGTTGGTATCTCAGTGACAACAAACCTGCTATTACCCTAACACCCAGTCAATAGGTGTATAATAGTCCTAAGCGAATTCTTTACCATTTCAAAATATTTAAATAGGAAATTCATCGCCTCTTTTCAATAATGATTAAAACAATTTAATTAAATTTTCATTGACATTTCAGGTAAAATGTTGATTCTATTCATTCCGATATTTGATTTTGTCTGTATCTTAGACTAAAGACTAAGAAATATTATTATTGAGATCAATATTTTTATCTTTTCTATGATACTAGCTAGAATTGCATTTGAGGTAATTTAGCTTTAAAGATTTTTATTTAAATAAAAACAAGATTCAATATCTTCACGTTATCCATTTCTTTATTGTTGTTGGTTTTATTTTAATGTTCTGTGTGTGCTTTCTTTTCTTTGTGAGACAATGACCGCCATATTTCCACTTGCCAAAATGATAAACACATCATGAGGCTGATTAATAGCTTTAACTTTTACTTTATCTTAGTCAGCTTAACAACATGTCGAATATTTGTCTTTTAAAGCACGTTTACCACTTTGACGGGGTTTGTGAGTAAAAATGATTCAAAGTCAAATTTTGTAAAACACAAAAAAATTATGAAACGGTTTAGTGAATGCTAAAAACTCAATGAATTCTAGTTACTTAAAACATCAATATCAAAGCGTAGAAAATAAAACAAATATAAAAAGATAAAGGCAACAGTAGTATACTGCTGTTCAAAGTCATAAATCGACAGAGAGAAAACAAATCTGGGTTGCAAGCATCTTTAAAAGAAGAAAAAAAAGAAACAAGAGAATAAGTGCAAAAAAAAAACCGGCAATGCAACATACATAGAAACGAACTATTATATAACAACTGTCATATTCTAAAAGATTTATTGATTTACATTCATACTCACTTTTAGGAAACGTATCCACTCAATTCATATTCAGTATTATTCATGCATGGGTGAATATGTCAAACTGAGATTTGACGATCGTAAATGAATTCATTTATGGTAAACTAAGCGAAAATTGTTCGTGACTTTTTGAAAAAAGCTATTTATCAATTATGGACTTTTGATGATATGTGGATTTTTTAGTCCGGCTATCCTGTGCGGATATTGCGGACTAACTTTTACCTGTTGTGTGGTTCTGCTTCCGTCGACCGTTTAACTTTAACTTTTTTTCGAGGAGTGTGGTAAGGTGTATCTGGCCGTTCCAAGATCATAAGTGCTGATGTATCTGCCTCTGCAGATGGCATCACTAGTGTTGATGTGTGTGGTGGTATCCGGAGCAACTCGGGATCATCTAGGTTGAATCCCTCGTCGTAGTCGATCCGGCATCGCTTGCCTCTGTCTTTATTTGGCTGAAGATAGTATTGGCGATGGCATGCCTTCCTGGGGTTATACGGACTGATGACAGTTTCTGTCTTGATGACAATGCCCTGAGGTTCCCCTTGATATTTTGTGAGTACTATCTCCCTGATTCCCTCTAGTGCTGTTTTGGCTTCTGTCTGTTAGTTCTACTTTGGTGGTGTGTGGTATAACCTCATCCGATGTTGCAGCAGAGCTTTTTGCTTCGTCCCTTCTCCTGGTGGAAGGTGGTTTACTCTTTTTCAGGGCCGGCTGGAATTTACTAGATGATGCCTCTTGTTCCTTAGCCTTAGTCCATGTCAACTGTACTGTCACCTGGTCAGTGCTTGCTCAGAACGTCAAGGCAGGTTCTTTACCAGACAACTTCATGGCTGCTAACAAAGCGTTCAATTCATCAGAGATTTCCATGATGATTTGTCAAAGAAGTGAGTTGTGTTAAGTTGTGATCAGTATTATTATTGAACGATGTCAATACGTTATATATGGACCTGTTCAGATTATATTGACCGACGACAAAGTCTACGGATACGTAAAATAACCTTTAAAACACGTAATCGTAATATCCAATGAAAATAAAGAATGCTACACCGTTTGTAAAACTTTAGTATTCAGTTATACTTTCTGTTTTGTTTCATTACTACTGAGAAGTTGAGACTAAATTTATAATGGGTCTTACGTTCTCTGTTTTCAATATGCTTTCGTAAAATTCAATATATCGTTCCACCATGGAGAAAAAACTAAATATATCTACTTGATCTTTTCATCTAGTACTTACAGAAGTTATACAATAAAGCGTCGGTAACGTGATTGAGTACTTTATTTAAGTTATCTTTTAAGACAAGAGACGTTTAATAAATTATTCTCTTACTGTCTGATTCTATATTTAAAGGTCTTTGTAATGCGACTATTTTTCTTCTTCAACATACTAACAATTCTTCTAATCACAGTGTCCGTCTTCCTTGTTATTCCCTTCCCTTGTACCGTTGAACTTGTGATATGCTTGTACAATTTAAAAACTGGTTTTATTTATTATCTCATAACTCCTTATAGCGAATATAGAGAGTATTCAGTATAAAGAAAATAAAAGACAAGTGAACTAACGTAAAAGTAAATCAATGCATTATCTTACAACAGCGATAACACATCCACTGACAAGAAGTTTTTTTATTCTAAGATATGATTCTCATTTGTCTTGTATTTTATAAACAACGAATTGCATAAGACAAAAGACAAAAAAAAGCACGACGGATCATTGTTTGTGCAATAAATCATTAAATTCTACCAAACATATATATTTTCCTTGTTTTAATTTTAATTATGATGATTGCCATATTGTACATATATTTAAAGTCTTAATTTGATAAATTTAACAACAACTTCATATTTCAGCGATGGTCTTCTACGTGATAAATATAAATCTCCGTTTGATGTAATCCAGATATAAGAACGACAGATGTTTGCGTCTACAATATGGTAGAAGTGTCTTGCAGATAACATATTGTTTTCAACTAATACGTAAATGTTATTTATTGGTTTAATTAAGTTTGAAATGAATAGATTTTCTGTAAAGTCTCTCTGTTGATGTGATCACATGATGCTGTAAACATTTAAACACACTTTTCTGGAATAAACTTCAAATTGCAGGTTTCATGATAAATGTAAATAATATAGTAAAAAACAAATATACGGATTTCACGTACAAATAAAAAAAAAGATCCACTAATACCAGGAGTTGACAAAAAATGCTCCAGATTAGAAGGAAGTCTCTGAATTCGGGTAGAGGAAAATGGCTATGAAAAATCAAAAAAATATCTTATATCTGACTAATATATTCAGTGAATGTCAACCAGACTATGACGGTATCAGATAAAGTCCTGCAGCTGAAATAAACCGTTGCTTACCTAATCTTAAAAATTAACTCATCATAGATACCAGGATTAGAATTTTATATTTACGCAAAGGTCCCTGGTAAGCAGTGAGGAAATAATCATCGCTAACTCTGTGACATGTATAACATTAAAACAAACTGTTAACATCAGGCGAAAGAGGATTTATGGCAAAAGCTAGTGCATAGCAATTACAAATAATAAATAAATCGTAATTTTCGAGACTAATATATCAATCAGTTAACATCCGATGGATTCAGTTGAAACGTCATAAACAGTCTGAGAAAAAGCAAATTGTCTTATTCTTATATACATTGCTCAATGCCAAAATATAAGTATAAAGAGGACGTAAGTCAATAAGACTTCCATTAGTTTTCACAACTTTATATAAATATATCTAGTTATGTTTTAATTCTATAACAAAATCAATATTAGTACCGATACATGTTTTATTAAATAAGTTTATATATTCTAGTTATGTATTTAATTTACTTTAACAAGAACAATAATTAGTTACCGATACATTGTTTAACATTTAAAGCTTAAAATTGCATAAGTTCGAGACGTTTAACATTGAATCAATAGGTTGAGTTGTTTGCCGTCACATCATTTATTTAAAAGTTTACCGATACAAATTGCACACACTAGCATACATCGAGGTATATCGATAATATTTCAAACATGCATATTGAAGCACTTACACAAAATTAGCATATGAGGTTCATTTAACAAACTTTACATATTAGAGATAATACTATGTTCAATGAAAAAAATTGAGATAATGCTATGTTCATAGAACAACACAATTGATTTTGAGGTCATGATAAGTACATGTATAAACAAATTGCTCAATTATTTCACGTAAAATACAAATAAGGTCATTGAATAAAGTTGTTACTTTCAATTTTTTGTTGCGATTGGCAATTCATTTCACTTGTAAATACAATAAATAATAACTTATTTTTCGTAGAATTATGTAAATTTTCCTTTATTAGCAGTTCTGTGGTGATCTCATTGTAATATATGAATGCTCGAATGATATCGAAAATCATGATCGTACTAAATTAATTAACTATTAATGAATACTTGAAAAAACAAGTTGTTTGATTATTGATTATTTGATATAATACTTTTTCGATCACTAAGATTACACTTGGAGTCAAGGATTCTCTTCTATTATCTATCTTAGAACGCAAACATTTATTATATATGCATTCCTAATATTATAAGTTAGTCTTAACCTTCTGATATTATATCTCAAACGTAATTTTGTGTCATTGACATAACATGTTGTTTTTGTATTCACCAATGTCAGTCGCATAGATGCAATTCTCACTTTGATCTTAAAGAACAGGCATCCAATTGTATGTTTCAGTCTTGAGAATTGGTTTTATCTACGAATGTACATTAACGGTTGCTAGTTAAAAGTTTGGAGTTTAGAATTATAGGTTTAACTTTACTATAAAACAAAGTCAATTAAAACAAACAAAATCAAACGTTTTGAATCAACGGAACAAATTAATTTTCATATTCCTTACTTCGCATAAGAGACCGTTTAATGGTATGAAGTTTTGAATAAGTTTTGTTTTTACTAAACGAAAACTTGATAACGTTTGGTGGTTTTTATCTTCAATTCAAAGATGAATAGTTAAGGTGTCTAGGGACTCTTAATCAAATTGAAAGAATTTTTTGATAACTTGTCAAAATGACGTTTATCATGGGTTTTTTTTCAAAAATATATTGAAAAGTATGGATCACTGGACTTTTTTTCACGCTGCAGGTTGCGCAAAATTGTCCGATTTTGTATAGTTTATGCATGGAAAATCAAATTGTGTGTGATAAAAAGAAAACATACTATCAGAACTTTCAGATAAAATGTGAGAAAATTGCTCTTATAAAATGCTTTCAGATAAGAAAAAGAAAAAGTGTAGTCACCGAACTTGTTTTCTTGCTACATATCAAAATAGGTAAATTCATAACACTTTCTACTGTAAAAATTACTTTCTCTTATGGTTGGAGCCTGTTATCTAACTCCCACGTGAATAGATATTTTTCGTATCACACCGTACGGAGTGTGATATGAAAACGTGATATCAAAATTACGGTAATTTGATTGGCTTATCTCGTAAATTTCCAATATTTTCATTGGCCGTTGATCAGGTCATTATTCACTTGAAAAGGTCATGCCGGGACTACTTATTTTCTTGACAACTGATTGTTTACCTCCGGTTTTCGCGATTTGCGTCTGCTTTATCGTCTGCATTATCTAATATAAATCTTATCATGGACGAAGAAATAAAGAAAGGAACCCGTGCACTCGTTATGAAACCTATAAAAATATAAAAAAAACAGATATATCTGGGAGTCAATGGAACAGTATTCAGATCAGTACGCGTTGCAAAGAAAAACGGCCGTAGCAACACAACTCGCAACAAATAGGCCACGCATATACAACTTTTTGCCATAAGAGAAATAGGTTTAACAACTTGTGAGAATTAGATATCGCTTGATATCAATCGATATCTAACTCTCAGTCGTTATGAAACCTAAAATTATCTGAGTTATTCTACCCTACTTGGTCAAGTTGAAAAAAAATCTAATAAAACACAAACAAGGTGTTTTTGAGAAAACTTCAGCTGTAATTATGATACAACACACAATTTTCTTCTACATAAATTACTTACAACTCTCAAAATTTGCACATTTCATCAGATATCTAGACCAAAAGTATCTGCTTCTTCAAAATCCAAGATGGAGGAAGACTCCCGAGCCACCTTAACAAAGTTTTTTTTAAATATTATATTTTACTCAAATTTTCACGTCCTTGTCATTGTCGATTGTTCACAACTTTTAAGGAGAACTAAATGAAAGTGACACATTGATGCATTTCAAATATTTTGTTTCTGCATTTAATAATGCAGGTGTAAAACACGAAAAACATCAATGAAATTAGATATGACAGGAAATATGCAATGAAATGAACAAAACATAATTAAATCTGACAACTGACAAAATGAAATAATAATTCAATTACAATTATTTCAAATCAAATTTATAAATAGCAAGGCTACATAACCTTTATTGTATTAGATAATGTTTGTTTTTATTTGTTTATTGTTAGTTGTGTTTGTTCTCTTATGGAAAATGACAATGGTTGCATTTTGTATCGAATAGGGATGTTTTCAACAGGTTTTGTGCAAATATGTACCGTATTTTTAAACAGTATTATGATAATATGATGTTATCTACAGTATTCGTGACAGAGATATTCTTATTCTGATTATGGTAAGAGTCACACCGATCTTACATTACGTGTTTTTCAACAGACTTCCGGCATTCCAATGGGAACAAATTGTGCCCAGGCCTCTTCTTGCCGACTTGTTTCTTTATTACTATGAGGTTGACTTCATAGAGGATCTTCTTAGGAAGATAGATAAGAAGTTAGCAATATCGTTTAACTCTACTTTCCGCTATATAAATGATGTTCTTTCAATAAATAATTCAAAATTTAGTGACTAGGTTGAAGGCATCTATCCCATCGAACTAGAGATAAAGGTTACTACAGATACAGTAAAGTCGGCCCATATATTGACTTACATCTAGAGGTTGACAATGAGGGTCGGTTGAAACAATACTATACGACAAAAGAGATGATTTCAGCATCCCAATTGTGAACTTTCCATTTCTAAGTAGCAACATTCAAGCACCTGCATACGGGGTATACATTTCCCAATTGATACGATATTCCCGTGCTTGCATTTCCTATCATGATTTTCTTGATAGAGGGTTGCTGCTGACAATGAGGCTATTAAACCAAGAGTTCCAAATGGTGAAGTTGAAATCATACCTTCGTAAATTTCACGGACGCCATCACGAGTTGGTTGACCGTTATGGAATAACCGTTTCACAAATGATATTGGATATGTTCCTTACGTCGTAACTACAATATCCTTCCCTTTCATGAATGTGACCTACCGAATTAGACAATTTACCGGATTTTTTATCACATAAGCAACACGACGGGTGCCATATGTGGAGCAAGATCTGCTTACCCTTCCTGAGCACCAGAGATCACCCCTAGTTTTTGAAGGGGTTCGTCTGGCTTATTCATTAGTTTGCTATATTGTGTCTCGTGTACTATATTGAAGCTGTTCTATGAAAAATTATACTCGGTATAGTTGTGTATCGATAGCTGTCTTCTGTTGACTAAACATTTGAAATATTTAAAAGAGTTTGCTATATAATATTTATAAGAGTTTGAACAATTGATTTTTCTATTTGATTTGGGACTTTCCTTTTTGAATTTTCCTCGGAGTTCAGTATATTGGTGTTTTTACTTTTTTCTATATACAAATGATGTTTTTAAGAGTAAACAAAAGAAGAGCGTTTGCTTACAAAATTGACACACTCATTTGACATTGTACTGTTTAGGATCTTGTGGGGCTCACAATATATAATTTTGCAGCGATACTAAAAATAATAATGTGCAGTAAATGACATCAATACCACACCCTTTTAATTAAGAGATAACTGTATTGTATTTGAAGCTTTAAGGACGTCCATCGGTAGTTTTACTGTCGCAAATTTAGTTTACCTGGCGACGCGGAGCGGAGACAGATAAACGGGTATTTGCGACAGTAAAACTACCGATGGTCGTCCGCAAAGCTTCAAATACAATACAGTATCTCTATTCTAATGCAAAACAATTTCATTATTCAATTTCAATCATGATTTCAGTGTAAAATCTTCATTAAAGAGAATTCCGCGAAAAGATGTTACCTCTTTGGTCCCTTCCCTGGGTGACGTCATAGGTATGCTTCCGGTGTCAAACATAAACACCGGGCGTTTTCTTGCTTCTGTGCCGCTTCAGAATAAAATAAAATTTGATAAAAAGAAGATTTTTAGGTGCAGCATGTGAGTTTTTTGTCTTATTATTGTAGAAATTACATGTCAATATATTCAGCAATTCAAAATGTCGGCTTCCTTAGTTACAGACAAGGAGATAGAGAATTTTACGCGTATTGTCATCCAATCAGAACCATTGTTACAAAATAATTACATTAGAATTGGTTTTAGGTATGTCAGGATTCTATGAACTTGTCATCCATCTGGAAATTTCCTCTAAGGACTTGGTGAGTATGAAAACTAATCTATTAACGACGGAACGGAGCGGATAGCTTACAAAATATATCATAGTGAATAGAACAGCTCCTAAAGGATTGATATATGAACAGTGTAAGACATTAATTCAGAGATTGCTGCCTTCTTTGTAATTAATTATCTCCTCGGCTACAGTTTAGTCTTCAGATAACCGTTAAAAAGCTATGAAAAAATACCTTACACGAATCTTTCAAACTAACTACAGTGTTCATACCTAAAAGTCTATTATGCTTTACAACTTTATTTCAAAATTAAAATTTCAGGAGATTGATGATTTGTTATTTACCAATTTGTTAGTTTCTATTTTTGACCGATTTTTAATCTCATAGCATTACGAAGGTTACTCTTACAGAACAGGAATACATTTGTGATGAGGGTTTTATTTACATCCCCATAGGAGTGAGAGTTTTCAAAATGATAAAACATCTACCAAAGCTAACTTTATTTCTAATGAAGTTTTAATGAGAAATCATTAGATTGAGAGATACATTTTAATCATCTGTGTATACTGTCAAAATTTTAAACAAAACTGCATGTACATTTTACCTTACATAGACCTTTTTATGCTATATTCCTGTTTATGCCAAATTTAGAATACCATTTTATTGTTTTGCATGACAATACTTTTCAAGAATGTAAACAAAAGTGTGTTTTGTTGCAAAACACAGGGAGGATTCTACTTTGTCAAAATTATATCTACAAATTACGGAACATAATTTTTTTCAATCGTAAAATGAAAGCCATTGTAGGGATGACTTGCTGTCAGTTTAACTCTTGAAAGCCGTTAAATTTATATACATGACATCATTACGATTGTTAAATGCCAGTTGTATTGTAAAGACAAATTTAGGTGCCAGCTATAAAGCATTATTTAATGTACTGCTATGACTGTGTGTCAACTTAAAACTACTGTCTGATCGGTTGTCAGGAAGAATTTAAGAAGTTAAAAAAAGCACTGAACATATTCTATTTAAATATTTTGTAGCAGGGCAAACTATATATTTTAAGCGGTTGAAGACTTTGAATACGACCCTAGATTAAATACACGAACATATATGTCTAAGTGTATAGTTAAGATTATGATGTGACAATTGGACGACTGAAAACCTTATGACACAACTGACCAAAATACAACTTGTAGGAGCAACCTAATTTCAAGACAATAACAATCAAAACCAAGGAGTAAACAAAGACTCAAAAAACCAAAAGGACATTTACATCAACAGTATTAATTAATATATAAGAAACAACACGAACTCCATTAAAAACCGTGGTGAAATCAGGTGCTCCGGAAGGGTAAGCAATTCCTGCATCGTATACGGCACTCGTCGGGTTATTTCTCTGCTCAGTTCGGTAATGGTGGAAGGTGTTTATGACTGAAGAAAAATATCCGATATGATTTCTGACTCACTTTTGTCATAATTGCCAATCGGCTCATGATGGCAACCGTAAACTTTCTTGAGTGATGACCTTAATTTGATTTGTTCATAGCTCTGTCTTAGCAACTTTTGAGAAAGCAGTATTCCTCGTTCAACAAAATCAACGTACTTTGAACTAGCTCTAGAGTAACGTATCAATTGAGACACATATACTCCATATGCTGGTGCCGCTTGGATGTTGCTCAACAGAAATTGAAAGTTGACTATAGGAAAATTAAAATCATAGTGTTTGTCATAAATTTTGGTATTTACCTACCATCAGCAGTCATTTCAATCTTTAAGACATACAAAGAGTGAACGAATTCAACAGAAAAAAATGTGCTGTTTTCACAAATTCTCTAAATAAGCAACACATAAATCCGCCTCATTTGGACTTTGTTGCATGGTTGTCTAATAGGCAATCATACCACATCGCCTTTTTTTTATAGATTTATATTTCACACAATAAAGGTTCGTTGACTGAATATCTACAATAACCATTTCACAGATGATATCGGATATGTTCCTTATATCGTTACAGCATTCCCCTTCCCTTTTAAATAATGTGACCTACTGAATTAAACTATTCACCTGGTTTGTAATTACATGAGCAATATGACGGATGTCACATGTAAGAGCAGGATCTGCTTACGCTTCCGTAAGATTTAAGATCACCCCCAGTTTTTGGTGGGGTTCGTGTTGCTTAGTCTTAAGTTTTCTATGTTGTGTCTTGTGTAATATTATTTATCTGTTTGTCTTTTCCTTTTTAGCCATGGCGTTGTCAGTTTATTTTCGATCTGTGAGTTTCACTGTCCCTCTGGTATCTTTCGCCCCTCAATTCATTAATTCAGATGTCCTTCTATCAAATTTCTACATAAAACCCGTAAAATCAAAAAAGTAAGGAAAATTATTTTTCTGCCCAATATGGAAGAAACACAATAATGGAATACTGTTGTTTTGGGTCGTGTTAAATGATATGTAAATGAGAATTTTATTTAATTGTTTCATATCAGAAACTTGACATGAAATAACAAAATAATATCGTCAAAAACAATTCAGGCAGACACAATTATGTACCTAGACAGTATAATACAATCAAACTAAATATCAATCATGGCGGTAAATGTATGGAACTCAATGTGATTGATGAACATAAACAATTCGAGTGGATATAGCTGTGATTGTTTAGATAACGACCATCCGTGTTCAATGTTTGTCGTAAAATATTTTATCATACCAGAGTAAATAACAATGTTCCGTAATTTGTGTTGAGTTATTGACTTGATTAAGTATTTTAGATAAGAGGTCATATCAGATAAAGTGATATCTTTATCAAACTCATAATTTAGAATAAAAAGTAACAATGCAAGTGATTAACGAATATGACAGTTCTTTTCCATTCGTTTGATGTGTTTGAGCTTTTGATTTTTCAATTTGACTTTCCATTTTGAATTTTCCACGTACTTCAGTATTTTTATGAGTCTACAATTTATCGAATATCTTCAAAATGGAGAGCAAAATCAAAGCATTGTTATATTAAATATACATAGTGCATGTTCATGTACATCCTTCCAATAACTGTCTACTCACATTGTTCGTTTCCCCTTCCCGTCTACTTCATTTATCGCCAGCTTTAAAGATTGCACTTCTTTGTTGATATGCATAATCATTGAAAAAAACGCATTGAGGAACTAATATCCAACAAGTTTTATGTCAATACAGCTAATGTTATATAATTGATGGAGGTGTCATTTGGAATATTTAGATCTTTGTCAAAAAGATAATTCATAATTTAATTATGACTGTATTAATAATAAAAAGAACTTTTCCGGCGTTGACGATTAATGATACAAATCAATATTAGGTTTTCAATA
This sequence comes from Mytilus edulis, assembly GCA_019925275.1. Taxonomy (NCBI): domain Eukaryota; kingdom Metazoa; phylum Mollusca; class Bivalvia; order Mytilida; family Mytilidae; genus Mytilus; species Mytilus edulis. The sequence goes on from CM034351.1 coordinate 108,213,212, forward strand.
AAAAGATAATATATACAAATAAAGCGTTAGGTCCTGACAATAGCTAATTCCTTGCATTTGACACACATACGTTTTGTTTCAAACTATTATATTGCAAGTGAATTGGACAGACCATGTTTATTGTGGAATAATATACAGTTATTTCATGATATACCTTGAACAGTTTTAAGAAGTATTTTTAATACACCGTTAAGGTACCCTGTTAATTATGAAAGGAGTAACAACAAAGAACCAGGTTTAGATTAATAACTATATAGGAATATAAGACTGATAAACTATGACGGGGTTAAACTAGCGTATCAAATTGTGAATGCTATATTTAACAATGTTTACATTTTCGTACTAAACGTAAGCTCAAAATATTGACAAAACGAAATGTGTCTTCATTGGTATAACGAAGGTTATCTGGAGTCGATGGAAATATTACGAGTGATTTCAATAATTTGGGTTATCTTTTATCTGGTATATCGAATTCTTAAATTTACTTCTGTTGGTTTTTACGAATATTTAATAATAATTAATTAACAAAAAACTCATCAAAGATACGAGAATTAAAATTGGGTACGTCAGTTGTGAAGTTCTCCTTCAATAGACGCATTATTGACATCGAATTTATAATGGCTATATAGCTGACTTTAAAGTATTTGAACAAAGAAAATATTATGAACTGTAAACACATATATTTTTAAAAAGCTGTCAATGAAATTGAGAAAGGAGATGGGGAATGTGTCAAAGTGACAACAACCCGACCATAGAGCAGGCCACCAATGGGTCTTCAATGTAGTGAGAAACTCCCACACCCGGAGACGTCCTTCAGTTGGCCCCTTAAAATATGTATACTAGTTCAGTGATAATGGACGTCATACTAAACTCCTGAATTATACACAAGAAAATAAAATTAAAAATCACAATCATCATTTAAAATTCCTTTACCTGTATACGTAACCAGTTAATACAGAAAATATATAAACATTTCTTTAATATATAAATGCTGACATTAAGTTCCACCAAATTAAAAAAAAAATGTGTATCTGTAAGAGTATAAGTAAACATATTTACTTGTCGATGACTACTTACAAACATTTAAGTTCTAATGAAAATGAATTTAGAATTCGATTCAAATCTTTTTTTTCCAATTGACCATTTACATTGACATGTCAAGACTGTTAATAAGATGATATTGGATGCATTTATAAGCGTTGTCTAGACATCATTATCAAATGCATTATTTTTGTTCTAGAATGTGGGTGTTATTGGTAAAATGATTCTCTTCATTTTTTTTATGCAGTCTATATCGAGTAAATATTAAGGGTTTAATGTTCTAAACCGTTTAATTTTGATCGATAACGGGTTTAATTTCCTGCTTTTGATATTCTCAAGGTTCGTTACTCTCTGTCTTTCTATTTTAAATCCACATTTAACAACATTAACAGATATAACAAAATATTAAATATGATTATGATATACAAATAATTACTGGCACTTTATATCAAGAAAATACAAAATAATCAAAGATAAAACTAGAGAGCCTGTGTCGCTCACCTTGGTCTGTGTGCATATTAAACAATGGACACAGATAAATTCATGACATAATTGTGTTTTGGTGATGGTGATGTGTTTGTAGATCTTACTTTACTGAACATTCTGCTTGCTACAATTATCTCTATCTATAATGAACTTGGCCCAGTAATTACAGTGGAAAAAATTTATGAAAAATGTTAAAAATTAACTATAAAGGACAATAACTCCATAAGGGGTCAATTGACTATTTTGGTCATGGAAACTTATCTGTAGATCTTATTTTGCTGAACGTTGTTGTTGTTTACAGTTTATCTCTATCTATAATGATATTCAAGATAATAACAAAAACGGCAAAATTTCCGTAAAATTACCAATTCAGGGCAGTAACCTAACAACGGGTTGTCCGATCCATGTGAAAATATCAGGGCAGATAGATCTTGACCTGATAAACAATTTAACCTTGTCAGATTTTCTCTAAATGCTTCGGTTTTTGAGTAATAAGCCAAAAACTGCATTTTACTCCTATGTTTTATTTTTAGCCATGGCGGCCATCCTGGTTGATTGGCCGGGTCACGCAACACATTCTTTTAAACTAGATACCCCAATAATGATTGTGGCCAAGTTTGGTTTAATTTGGCCCAGTAGTTTCAGAGGAGAAGATTTTTGGAAAAGTTAACGACGACGGACGACGACGACGGAGACGACGACGACGACGGACGGTGGACGACGGACGACGGACGCCAAGTGATGGGAAATGCTCACTTGTCCCTTTGGGCCAGGTGAGCTAAAAAAAGTGTTGGCGACATGTAATTGTGAACAAATTTAAATTTACAGTATAATTAAGATTTAAGGTTTTTGCGAATAGACAATATCTATGTGAATTCAGCAATGATATCATATTGAATAATAAAATAAGTACCATTTCATTCTCGTGAACATATCTTCACAATAATATTGCAGCTTCCGTATTATGTTTTCAGTTATCGAATTGGAAACTTATTTTAATATTCACTTTTCCTGAATTACCATCATAATGTTGCTTTTAATCTTTTATGTATCTGTAACCTACATGTTTATTCAGAACTATATTGCCCGAATAAGGTACTCAAGCTTACAAACATTGCAGTTTTTCAACATATTGGTTGTTACAGTTCTTGGATGGTGTAAACCTCTCTCTAGGGTGTAATGGTTTATGGCATATGGTATAATGGTAGAAGGTGTATGGTGCTATGGTGAATTCTGTAAGGGGAATGGTGTAATGGTGTATGAGTAATGAGTAATAATGTGATTGTGAAACGTGTATCATAAAAGTGATTATCAAGTTAAAAACTATGCAAAATATTGATAAGAACTGATTTCTAATTGTAGACATTAATTTACAATGAATTAAATGCATAATTTGTAGTCGAACGCTTTCATTGACATTAAAATGCATTATGGGTAATTTCGGATAGAATATGTAGGATGCAAAGGTGTTATGTTTATGGTGTAATGGCACAGGGTGTATGCTGTAGTGGTGTATGGTGAATGGGTCAATTGTGTATGGTGTTAGTGGGAATTTTACACCCTCCAAGGACTGTCGCACATCATTCTCAGAAAAAAGTAATTCTATAATAGATATTTCCATTCTTTTATATGTGTCTTTTAATATTGTAATTACGGTATATAACTGGTGTTTTATTATTTAAAGATATAAAAATATCTTACAAAGCTCAAAAACATATCTCCGTAACAAGATCGTTATAAACATGATGAAAGGATATTGATTTATAGAATAATATACAATATACCGGGATATCTCAGATTCGCAAATTTGATATCTGATTTACAGCTAACCTTTTCAAGGTTTTCGTTTTTGAAAACAATAGTCTAGTTGATATAATCAGAAGCTATTTTACTGATTAACTACCGACATAACATTTACTGAAATCAAATATGCGTATTAGGAATAAATGGCTTACGTCGTTATGTTCATCAGCTCGTAGACATAATTTTGTCATGTGACCTTGACCTTATTAACACTTTTTCTTTGATATTTAAAATGGAATTTAGAATTAAATTATAAGAAATGACTGTAGTACATTTTCTTTCTATTCGAAATAACATATAAATATAGTGCACACTTCAAAATAACCCTGGTTATTCAGTGTGCACCACATTTATGATGTTATTTCTTCATATACAGAAAAAATATTACAGTCATTCCTTAAATAAAATTTATTTATTACTGAAAAGATATTACACCAGGGTTTTCGATATCACAAACTGGTCAAAACATTTACTAATTTCTATCAACGGTACAAGGACATCATTCGAAAATATAGCTCAACATGTAGACTTCTTATACGTTCAGGTATTTCACATCCAATCTTTTATGTAAATATTCTTAATAAAGCACAAAAATGTCAGTATTTACCTCAGAAGCTAACAAGACCTTTAAATAGACTTATTAAGAAGGGATATAGTTACGATACTGTTGTCAGATAATCAAAGATTGCATATTTTGATATAAATATTGATTCACTGATAGGGTCTTTGCATCGGAACTAAACATATTTATTTAAAAACCAGTTATTGGCATGTTCATTGGTAAACAAAAAACAAGCATCCACTACATCAACAGACCATCAAAGATTCAGAGATGTAACAGACGCTGAATTAGAATCATTGATAAAAGAACAAGAAAGCAAAAATACCTGCAGAAAAACCAAATCTGATCTCAACATCTTTCAATCATATTTAAAAACTAATCATAATGATACCAGAAAAATTGATGTATTCATTAGAGAGCGCGGACTTGTTGCACCAATAACATTTTTAGAGAAGAACTTATTAATGTCATCGTCTGTTAATGGGTCAGCAGCATTTGGTTTATTGCCCAATCCAAATGACTTCAAATTTTTAATTTTGCACTCAATGTTTGTCTGCTTTTATAGAATTCATCATCCGTCAAGATGTTGCATTGGTAGTTGCTGTCTTTTAGATACCGACTGATACTTTGTTGGGTGGATTTCAATGATGTTGGTTCGTACTCCATAGTGCCATTGGTTTGTCTTTCTTTTGTGGCACTGATAAAAAAGAAACCTAAAAAGCGGTCCAATTCATGTGGAGGGATTTCATCAATTTTTCTGGTATCATTATGATTAGTTTTTAAATATGATTGAAAGATGTTGAGATCAGATTTGGTTTTTCTGCAGGTATTTTTGCTTTCTTGTTCTTTTATCAATGATTCTAATTCAGCGTCTGTTACATCTCTGAATCTTTGATGGTCTGTTGATGTAGTGGTTGTTTGTTTTTTGTTTACATTTTTTGCTGCGATATCTTCAATTTCTTTTTCTGAGTGTACATTACCATCTTGTTGTTTTTGTGTAATTTGATTGGATTGGATGTTTACCGGGAGATTTTTTTCCCGCTCAATTGGTCTAGGTTTTGAAAAGTCCCAATAATTACAACATGGGCTATCCATTTCACTTAAGAGTTCATTTGTGTCTTCTTCTGATTCCCATATTGCATCATCATCAGTTTGACTTTGACTTTCATGTGCTGAATTTCCCCTGAATTGATGTAAAAAATATCTGTTTGATTGGTCTTCAAAAGCATCATTTTTGTCAGTAGCAATTTTGTATGTTTGTTTTGTTTTGTTACAGCAGACGAAAATAAGACCTTAGACTTGTCAGAAAGGAGTTGTTGTATTGCTTTAGATTTTTTTTGGTCATTTTTTTTAAATGAAACGTTCATTCTAGAGTGTATATAACTTGTGCATTTGATTAATCAATTTTTATTATTAGATTTACTGTGAATTTGATATTCACTATACGTTTTTCTAATAATTTAAACTGCCACCCCCGCATTGTTGACATTTGTATCGATAGATTGATCTTGATACAGGTCAGATCAATAGTTCAAATCAGGTCAAATAGTTTATTTCTGAAAAAATTAGTCCCGGCAGAACTTATCAAGACATCTCGTTTCAGAATATAAAGTAATTTTAGGAAAAAAGAAATGGTCAATTGTAAAATAAGTACTGCAAGTGTAATTTGTTTTATTAAAAAAATATATTTGGTGACTTATCATCATTACAATACAAGGCAATGTGTTGGGAGAATTTGTTGATAAGTCCTGTTCACTTGGTAATGTCTCCTCACTTGCACGTGCTAACTGTGTACGAGTTTTACGGATATGTTGAGGAAGCTGATATAGCGGTAGGGAAGGATGATAATGCTTGATATTCATATGATGAAGACATAATCTTTCAATCAGTTTAATTGAAGTCTGGAGCTGGCATGTCAGTTAACTGCTAGCTGACTAGATATAGGAAGATTTGGTATGAGTGCCAATGAAACAACTCTCCATCCAAATAACAAATCACTAGAACAACTACTTCATCATAAAACTACCTCACTGTTGAAGGTCTATTCTACACAAATACTTTATAAATCCAACTCACTCTAGATCTGGAGGAGTTGTTACTTATCATTGCTATATCTATGTTAAAGTACTATTCTACTATGGATAAGTACAAATAGTGCATTATGAATCTGACTCGGTCTGGAGCATCTAATACTAATGCACTATTATGTTGACTCATTGTGGAAAAGATATCTTTCTTACAACAATCGTACAAATAGTTCAATATTGTGTTGACTCCCTTTGGGAGAGCTGTCTTAATAAATAGAAGTACACATAACATGTTACGCTAGCTACATAAAACAAATATATAACCTGCCATTTTGTCTTCAGAAAATGCCTGTTTAAAGTAAAAGAAAATTGACAGTTTTTTTTCCCAATTGTTTCGCTGGTTGATATAGTTGAGTGTTTGATTACTCAGGTTTTAATCGACCTCCCTCTTTTGGTTCATACTATTATAGTATCTTTTGTAGTTTTGTTATATTTGTACTAATCTAATGAACAAATCTGTTCCCTTCTGATTTCTAAAATTTGCCACAGATATCGTCGTTAAACTTCCTAATGATTTCACTCTTACAGCTGTGTTCACGTTCAAAAATTTAAATGCTACTTAAACTCTGAAACAATATCAGAATTAAAATAACAGTTATATAAAATAAAGGATACACACACTTTATCGTATAAGCTGTAATACATGAAAAGTTAGGATATGTGTTCACTGCAAGATAGATTCTGTGTTTTATAGATAATGCAACACAACACAAAAATGTTTCTCACAGTTCATATAATCCAGATAATTCCTATGACATTAAGAAAAACCAATGTCGTTATTGATTTTAAAAACATCTGAAATAAGTAGACATATAATTAATATAGTTATATTGGAATATTTCCATGATAATGGTTTGTAAATCTAAAGTATCATAGGTTGTTTATTTAGATCATGATAATAAACTACATATACCCATTTTAAAACTCATTATGACATATCCGTAATGCTTTATAATCGTTGTCACAAATAGAAAATACAGCTCAGAAGATTGTGTTACAATTCAATGAATACCAATGAGATGAAACAATATCTTTTGATTGCAAATCATTAAGATTATTCAGATATCATTTGTTACCATACAGTTTGTCTCTATTGCCGCCAATCGTTTTCTTATTTTTGTGCTATGTTAATCGTAACATACAGACATTTGAATTATCATCAAATTATTTCTCAAGAGATAATGGAATAATTAGCTTGGTTATGGTGAAAATAGCATAAAAATGAGTCAACATGAAGCATTTTTTTATTTCTATAAAATTTGCATTCTATCTGATTGCAATCAAGATAGTACAACAGTCCGTTCTTTATATAATCCTAATTTAATTGTTGTAGATTATTTTCTGAAAACTTTGTTATAACATGATATATCGATTTACATTACGAAACTTTTATATTAAATTAATTGTCTTAAGCATTTTCCTTTTCAGGTTAGTAGTGAAGCTTCTAGCATTAACCTGAAACGAGTATAATAGATTCTGAATTTTCTATTGTGACGTCATGACAAAAGGCGACCATGTCTGATGACGTCACATCAACAGTACACATCTTTTCTCAAATCTTTGAAAAAGAAGAATAAAAATCATAAGAGAAACAGATTCCACCATTACAGGTGTAATATTAGACAGGCATTACCTGTAAATGGGGACGTAGTTTTTTTTGTAACTTAAATATTTGTTAAAAAAAAAAGAAACGGAAATACCGTAACGTTTCCGATATTGTTTCTCTTGTTAGGGATTTTAGTTGTGACGTTATTTAAGTTATGACGTCATATGCAATATAAACAACGAAACGCTATCATCAGGTAACGTTTTTTCATATCAAGGAATTATTAAAAATTAAATTGGTATTGCGTTCCTTCCTATTTTATACTAGACTGGTAAATATATATTTTACTCAAAGTTTCATACAAACGAGACCGGAAAAAGGAAGTACATTGTAGATGTCTGCGCAGATGCGGAAATTCAAAACATGACATCAAAAAATTGAAAGATTTTGAGTTCATTAGTACAATGTAAATTTCAACAAAATTTTCTTGATTTTTTTGGATTTTTTTTATTGATTTTTCAACTGTTATTGGGGACTTCGCTCCCATATTACGATATGTATCCACTCTTAAAAGCTCGGCAAGCCTCGTGCTTTAAATATTAAAATTAAACTGTTTCGAGTGGTGAAATATCGTAAAACACTTGTTGCAATTGTGGAATCTTTATGTTTCCTCTAAATCAAAAGAAGATAATGTGAATGTTTCTACCATAAAACAGCTTACAAAATGATTAGGAGATCTTGAACAATGCCGTATTATCAATGTCAGTAGAGGATTCTTGTAATATCTTAATAATCTTGTCTGCTCCGTTATCTTTTGAGACCAATAAATCAATTTAAGCTTTCCGATGACCATTAATCTAAATATGTGATTTTTACACATTTCTAAGGGGTCACTTATGGTGGGATGCTAATACGTTCTGACTCTTAGGGATAATGAATTATCACCATTATCTTACACTATTACGCTGACCATATACCGTGACAAAAAAGGTCTATCGTGCCGCCTTAACAAAGACACCATGATCTTGTAACTAGCCATCACATCAAGATGCATACATTTTGAACAAGAAAACAGTTTACAATGAATAATACTGGACCGCACTTATTTCTTACCCAAAAACAAGTCTTTGTCAAAAGCAATTTTTCTTATCTATGTACAGAAATCCCTAATTATAAAAGAGAGGTGAAATAAACCATAGGTTCATTAACGCTCATGCATGTAAGTCGCAAATAAACTGACACCGCTATGGTTAAAAACCAAAAAAGACCAACAGACAAACAATAGTTCAAAACAGATAACATAACTGTCTACACAACTAATAGACAGATCATCACAGACCCAAACAAACACTGGAGTGAACTTTTTTTTCAATTAAAGATGTGTTATTTTTATAATATGATAGAGTACCGTTATCTACATTACTGGTCCAATAATGCTTATTCAATATTTCATTTTTTGGTTTATGGGGTATTGACATTACCCCCACCACACCAAAACGGTACTGTCTCAACTACATACTAAAATTTACGACAAAAAAAGACGATTTTTCATTTCCTATTATTGATTTTCCTTTTTTTAGACGGCGATGTGCCTTTGGCTCCATCATACGGTATTTATATATTCCAACTCGTTCGGTATGCCCGTGTATGTTCTGATGTCATAGATTTTAACGAACGAAATCAAAGATTCGAAGGGTTAAATATTTCGCGGTGGTGTTTTGCCATGGCTTTGTTTGGACTTTTTTGTTTGCTTTTTGGCCTTGTATGTTTGTTGCTAATATTTTATTTACTTTGCATTTGCATTCAGGTATCGCAGATCAAATTTATTCGTTCATAGTGTGTTAATTTACGTTTTTTGATTGAGTTAAGCCTTCCAATTGATATTTAATAGTGTGGTTTTCTATGTTGTGATGTTATGCTATTGTTTCAGAAAAAGGGAGAAGTTTTGGTACCTTTAAAACGTTTATTCCCGCTGCAATGTTTGCACCTGTCCTAAGTCTGGAATCTGATATACAGCAGTTGTCGTTTGTTTATGTAATTTATACGTGTTTCTCGTTTCTCGTTTTTTTTTATATAGATTAAACCGTTGGTTTTCCCGTTTGAATGGTTTTACACTAGTACTTTTGGTGCCCTTTATAGCTTTTTGTTTGGTGTGAGCCAAAGCTCCGTGTTGAAGGCCGTACATTGACCTATAATGGTTTACTTTAATAAATTGTTATTTGGATGGAGAGTTGTCTCATTGGCACTCACACCACATCTTCCTATATCTATTAGTAATTCTATCGTATGGTTCATGAGGTATTGACTCCTCCCCATATCATCACTAATCATAACGGTACTGTTTCAAGTTATTCTATCGTATGGTTCATTAGAATGGAGATGTATTCACATATTGTATCGTTTGGTTGCCAAGATATTTACTTGTCCCCCACATCAGGACGAAACTGTATTCACTCATGCTATCGTAAGGTTGCTGAGGTATTTACTTGTCCTTTACATCAGAACAGTACTGTATTTAGTTGGTGTACCGTTGGTTGACTGGGTATTGACGTTTTCCTAACATTATTACCTTTTATTCATGGTGTGTTATATCGACGAGACATTTCATTTTTCAATAATAATCTAAGACGATTATACCTTTAACATTAAGTCATGATTTCATATTGAATTGTAAATCGATAAAATCAGCTCATCTTTATTCAATAAGCATAAAATTGTATAAATTCTCAAATCAGTTGAACATTTCTCCTGACATGAAAAATAATTACAACCTGAACATGATAATAAATCGTTGTCAAAACAAGTATTCATTTTAATATGACATAAGAACTCTAGAATTTTATAAATCGATCATTTATTGATTTGAACCCAATGAATCTAAATTTAAAAACATGTTTGCATCAATTTAGATGTATTGACATAGACAGTTTAATATTTCAGATGCTAAAATATTTCAGACATTTATTTTCTTATGAAGTAAAATTGCAAAAATAACTTAACTCTCAAGTAAGTTCTGCACGGAAAGTTCCTAATCAGATGGCAACTTCAAAGCTCAAGACATCAAACGAAAAGATAACAACTGTCATATTCCTGATTTGGTATGTAGAAAATGATGAAGTCAACCTTACTTTAAAGCTAGCTAAAACTCTCACTTGTATGACGGTGGCATAAAATTCCATTTTAATGACAACGTTTAATAATATGTGAACAAAACAAACAGACTCAACAGGTACAAATGTCAAAAAAAGGGAACAGCAGTCAATATTGTATTACAATTTAAATAACTATAACAAAAACTAATAAGCCAATTATTAAAAAGCATATAAAAGCATATAAACGTAAAACATTAGCAAATTGGTCATTCCGTGGTTGGTGGTTTCTACTTACAAAGGCGGTATCTTGGAACAAATCAAAGATTTCTTAGAAATAAAGTACAAGCAATATGTTTGATAAACAAATACACAGAGGGAAATACGAGTTTGATAAGCTTTTTCCGTAACTACGCTTCCTCCTGTTTTGATAAAACGAACAGACACTTTGCAAGTTCTTAAATTCAGTTATTACGTGGACGATCTTTGATTAAAGTATAGATAATAAATTAAATGGTACATTGATAATTGGAACATAAGTATTGCCAGTTTTCTAAGTTTACTAAAGAAACAGGGACCGCATTGTTGGTGATATTTTTAATAAAAGTTCTCAATTGAAATGTATGAAATCACAATAGTCCTTTTGTATAAAATGTATATAACATTTGGGTAATGAATCTTGGTATGCAATTCTTATAATGAAAAGACAAATTGTCCTCTCTTCATAATATAAATGTTTTAATGTGAAACCCAAAAAGTTAATCGTTTTACTTAACATTTGAGACATGATGGTGACTTCTATAATTGTAATGTGAATCGAAAAGTCCGTTAAGGATTCGTTGCTCATACCTGACAGACAACACTGACACAGTTGTTTGCATATACAAATTATAAATTATCGTATTTGCTACTTTCTGGTCTTTTGAGAATTATAAGTCAAAAACAAACGAATTTTTTCATCGTATTATTCTCCAATCAATAGACAGTATATCTTTGCTTCATTGTGTTTGATGTCTTATCCCTGAAGTCTTATGTTATCGATAGTTGTTTCTTTATACAGAACATTTCTGCTTTATATAAGTGGTACAATGTCCGACACATGCTCACCAAAAAACATCAATGACGAATCTGAAGGGTGGAATTCACATTCACACTGGTTCTCTACACGTGAAAACTTAAATAATAAAAATCAAATCTGATCCACTGGTCACTACAGAGAAATCCCTCACTCTGTATATCAGTCTGCTATGAAAACTACATGATAAATCTTCTCCGGTGGCTTATGTAATTTCATTCGGCGTTGTAGCAAATAAAACTGGTTATTACTATCGCATAGGCAATGGCGTTGTGGTAGTTACGTTCATATAACTTTCAAACAGACACTGCCGCTGATTTTATATTTTTGTGTATTACTTTCATTTAACTCACACAGAACGTTAATATAACTTTGTATTGTGTTTTGACCAGCTGGTTGTAATATTCATTCAAATCCTTCTAGCAACAGATCATAACGAATATATTTAGTCTTATGTAACGAACTGGTTGGAGTTGACTTGAACAGTAAAATGGAGTAAAACCTATGTTCCTGCCACAAGTAAGGTACCTCCTCAGAATTGATTGTTGGTCTCCTTTATATCGTCTAACTCTTTTTTAATGTTTTTATTTTAAGTTATTGTTTTGATCATTTCATTCTCATGATAGAAATTAAGATTGATTGGGTTCGTGTTGCCGGTCTTTTGTATTCTATGTTGGTTGTTTGTCTTTTTTATCTTTTTATTTATTTTGTTTGCGTTGTCATATTTTCATCGACTTATCGTTAAAATATCCCTTTGGTATATTTTGCCTTTATTCAAATTTAGTAATAACTGTGTTGAATTATTTGATGATTATATGTTTAAAAGCTAAACAATCTGCAAAGAAAATATGAACAATTGAATGACAGGTACCAAACGAAAACTTCGACGATTCACGTGTATCGTATAAGGAAAAAAAAGGAAAGAAACTAAAAAGAACTTGGGAACTAAAACTGTGTTATGATGTTCGTTCCTTTCAAAAGGGCTAAAAAAATCAAAAACTTAATACTGTAGATCACAATTTTTCACTTAAGGTAGCACAATACAAAGATTTTTTTACTTCCAATCACTAACCTTTGAAATGCTGTAACTTTCTTATGAATGCATAGAAAATAACAAAAGAGGTATATATAGATAGATAAAAGATAATTCTTTTAAATGAATGCAATATTTTTATTATGCAATCATTATGTAATCAATTATTATGTAATTAGTGGCAAAATGTGGATAAGTTCACTTGAATGAATTTAGCTCTATCATCTTTTTAACTATACAAAAAATTTTAACGAAATCTTAATCAACACATCATGGGCTTCAAAAGGGTGTCTCAGATTGTCTCTATGGTATATCATTCTCTCATAAATCTCTAATTAGTGTAAACATCCTAACCACATAAAAGAAGATAATGTTTAATTAGGTGTAAAATTTGTTCTATACATTCTATCTGAAATCTGAGACACCCTTTTGTAGATAATGGCCATAAGAACAACATATAATAAAATCGACCCTCTAGGGATACCTATGAAGAAGCTAATTTCATTTGAAAGTGGAAATTTGGTGAAAAATATTTTAGACACAGTTAATATTATAATTGGTTACATAATTGTTGCATAATACTAACATTGCATTAATTTGAAAGAGTAATCTGTTAGCTATCCAAAACTACCACTTTTATAAATTTTCAAGCATTATTAAGAAAGTTACAGCATTTTAAAACTTGGGAGTTGGAGTTATATAATCTTTGTATTGTGCTACCTTAAATTATGAACACGAGCGGTTAAGAAGTCATTGGTCTACAGATTTATGTTAACATTGCATTTTTCGCTGAAGTTTAAATATTTTTTCTCAAGAACTGAAGATTTAATTACAGTATTTACCCAGTGTGTACACTTGAGATAACCCAAGTAAAGATTTCTATTTAACGTACACTTATATTGTCTTATTAAAGAATGTTGCTTATCTCTTTTAATTCAGATAAATCTAAGCTGTGGTCGTATCTCAGAGTTAATGCATCTTCTAGACAGTGATAGATGAATTTAAGACAAATAACCTTAAATAGAAAATGTCACATTTATTCTAAAGATTTAGTTAAAATGCAAAACAATATAGCCATGTCGCTAGTCTATGACAAGCGTTCAATTGACGTAAAAGTATGGTGATGATAATGTATGGCAAACAAGAAACACAATACAAACATAGACTTCATTTTCCGAATACAAATGATTTTGTAAATAATTTGATCTTTATCTTTATTTAATGAATTTATTGTCGTTTTTGTTAAATGTTATTAAAGTATTTCACAAGAATGCCACCAGAAAAGTATGTACATTCTATTTCACCGAGAGATACATGTAGCTTGGTCTTAGGTTTGAAAAGAAGGAGATGTCAGATATGCGTTATTAGACAGTTACGCAACAACACAAAAAGTTATATACAAGAAAAACACCCGTGGCTCTTTTAACAAAATCTTACAACTAAAATTGGCATAGGTTATACTGTAATTGTCATGACTAACGATAATAAAATTGAGAATAATAATGGGGAATGTGTCAAAGAGACAACAACCTGACCATAGAACAGACAACAGCAGAAGGTCACCAACAGATTTTCAATGCAGCGAGTCAGTCATTCCCGCACCCGGAGGTGTCTTCCGCTGGCCCCTAAACAAATATACATACTAGTTCAGTGATAATGAACGCCATACTAAACTCCAAATTGTACACAAGAAACTAAATTTAAAAATAATACAAGACTAACAAAGGCCAGAGGCTCCTGACTTGGGACAGGCGCAAATATGCGGCGGGGTTAAACATGTTTATGAGATCTCAACCCTCCCCTATACCTCTAGGCAATGTAAAAAAGTGAAAGCATAACAATACGCACATTAAAAATCAGTTCAACAGAAGTTCGAGTCAGATGTCAGAAGATGTAAACAAATTATCGTTCTATGTGTTGGGTTTTTCATCATGTTCATAGCAATTATTGTAATAGCTGTGATGATTCTACTACATGCTAGTTATTACATCTTTAATACATGGGATCAGTCAAATACTCTAATGTATAATCTGAAAATGACGATATTACAAAGACCGCTGACCGCTGATATTTAAATTACTGAATATTACAAGAAAACAGATTAACATTCCGGAAATGAATATAGATTGATTTGTTTCTCACTAACTTTTTTCTAGTTTTCTAAGTTCTGTGAAATAAAACAACTTTTGTGATGTGTTATCAATATTCGATTTATCTTTTGAATAAAAAAAGATGTCAATGCATGTGCAATGTCGGAAAACTAATTAAAAAAGTCATGTAGCTATCATGTAAGAGTTATCTTTACAATACTACTAGTATATCATGGACTCAGTTGTTTGATCATCTCTATAACGAATTAAACTCACATTAATATATCATCACTGAAAATATTCCAGCATCGTAAACTTGAATATCCTGACAATCATATGTCATCGCTTCAAAAGTTTGACATGTTTTGATCATTATCAACTGAGGCTGCAACAAATGACAAACAACACTTTTCACACAATATAGACAAAAAAAGATTGTGTAACAAAAACCTATCAAACCTGGTATGAACTCTGATTTGCTTGATGTTTTACGGGTTTTAGTGCAACACAAATAATTGATATTAGAATGTTGGAACATGGTCAATATTATGACCGAAACATTTAAGAAAAAAACGAAATAAAATAACTTAAAATTTTAGAAAAACAGATCAAATACCAACAAACGTAGAATTACTATTGCAAGTGCGTAAACTTGAGGAATAGCAGAACGATATACCCGTGTAAATGAAGAAGGACCACAAACTGAAATAAAGATGAAAACGTCATCGGAAAGAATAACGACAAAAAAGCTTGATTGTAGGATTATGACGAAAGACATTACTTGGAATGGAAGCCAAAAAGTAACATTGCGCAAACTAAAAACGACGAAAAAAATAAAAAAAATATGAAAAAAACGATATTCTCGTTCTAACTTATTATACAATTTCTTTCTTACAAAGGGTAGCTTTTGATTTATACCTCGAAAACAGATAAACTAATCAGCAAAAAGCAAAAAAAAAAACATGTCGATGAGGCTGTGCTATCGATCCTCCTTTCTCGTATATGAGAAAATTAAATTTGACATAACAAAAGAGACTAGTTGATTTTTCTTGCCATATGCAACACGAGGGGTTATTGTAGCCTAATCAAAGTCTTGTCTAATGTATGTTTATATTTATATTATGACGGAAGGATAATGGAAAGCATTGGTTCGTTTTAAAAAATGAATGTTATAGGTGCGGATGTCAACTTGAGGTTAAATGGTCGTAAATGTAGTTATTTATGGTAAACTAGGCAAAAGTTGTTCGTGATTTTTGTATATAAGATGTTATAGTCTGTGTGATATTCAGTTACATTTTCTGTTTGTTTCGATACTGCGAGTAGTTGAGGTAGCATTGATATCTAGTCTTATGTTCTCTATTTTTACTAAGCTTTAATGGATTCATTATATCTTTACATCTTGAGAAACTACATCCATCTACTTGACCGAATTGTTTAATGCACTCTTCATACAATACAGCGTATGTGATGTGGTCGAGTACTCTATTTAAGTTTTCTTTTTAAGTAAAAAAAACGTTTCATTAACTACTCTTCTTTTTCTCTGACTTCTATATCTAAAGGTATTTTTAATGCGACTGGTGTTTTTTTTCTTCACATATAAATCTTTATTTCATATTTCTAATTTCAAATCTTCCGCCTTACTGTAGCTGTTATTTCCTTCTTTTGTACTGTTTAAACAATGAATTACTCTACATCAATGATAAAACTTCCGCTGAAATGGCGGTTTTTTTCATTAGTGCTTATAAATAATGAATTATTCACATTTGCCTTTTATATTATTAACAACGTATTTCAAAAACAAAAAGACAAAAGGCACGACAGATTATTGTATGTGCAATAAATCATTAAACTCTGCCAAATATTTATATATTTCCTTGTTTTAATTTTGATTATGATGATTGTAATATTTTACATATATTTAAATTAATACTTTGATAAATGTTACACCAATTGCACATTTCTGCGGTGGTTTTTCTACGTGACAAATATAAATTCCCAGTTGAAATAACCCAAATATAAGAACGACACATGTTTCTGCACCACTACTTCTACAATATGGTAGAAGTGTCTTCCAGAACACATCTTCTCTTCAACTTATACGTAAATGTAATTTATTGGTTTGATTAAGATTGAAATGAATTGATTTTCTGTAAAGTCTCTATGTACACAGCAAAAAGTGCAACGCATGTTTTACGTACGTTTCAAAAAACGTCTGTAAAACGTACGTTTTACGTATGGAAAACGCATGTTTTAGCCAACATGCGTTAAACGCCGGTACCAAAACGGGTGTTTTACACCCGTTTTGAAACGGGCCTAATACATCACGTACGTCAAACGTATGTTTGAAAAACATCAGTTTTACATGTGTTTTACATGCGTTTTCATTATATATTTTTGTGTTACGCAGCCTTTTTTTTTCCTCATATTAAAACTCATTTTACACCTTCAAGAGAATTTTGCGTCAAATTGATCATGTTTTTCACAATTTATTTTCCATCGCGTTTCATCTGTTAGAGAGCATATTTATAAATAGTGTATAAGCTGATAAAAAACAATAGAACAGCATAATGCAAACATGAATATTTGCATAATGGTTAAAATTATCTGTTGATGCTATGCCTTTTAGTACAACTTCCTCCTTTAATTAGGTATTGTATGTATTAATAAACTTAAAATTACATATAAAATGTATTCATCCATGTGAATCTAGAATTGTAAAAATGCATGACTTTTTGATTGTGCAAATTTTCAGGTGAACTCAGAAGTAATCTTATTGGCAATCATACCACATCTCCTTATTTTCAAATAAATCAAAGAAATCAATGTGAAAAGGTTAAACATTCATTTTACATGAGAAATTTCTAACAAATTTCAAACATGATTACCAATTTTTTTTTTCAAACAGTCCTTGTTTATCAAGATTAATTTTATTTTACTTAAAAGGTATAGTCACATCTCTAGACATACATCGTCTACATGTACATGTACAATGTACAAATGTATTACAATGTATGTCTTTGATACAAGTATAAAAATATTATTATATCTTACATATATACAAAAAGAAGAGATTTGGGACAAACGTTCCAGGAGACAGCAACCCAACAAATTTGATAAAAGACATCAATGACGTATAAATTTATTTGTATTCCCTATAATCCTGTAAGTTATCTTTATCTCTTAAGGTTAGAACTTACTCCTGAGTTATTTTAAAATAATAGTTTCTATAACTGCTTACAAAGCATACTCAAATTTAGATAAATTTGTTTTATTTCCCTTGTCCCACCCTCCATTTTATATTATTGATTAATTAGATTATGGCAATAGAGGAAAGAATGGCCAAAACACTAAAAATATATGTACTATCATGACTACAACAGACTGTCATACATAACACGTACATGTATATTAAATACAATATATGTAACACCCTCTTAGCCTTACTCAATCCTGACCTTATAATGATTAAGCAACTGGCTTTATTACCATTTTAACAATATATTTATACACTCACTAACACAAAAAAAATAATGCTCACTGTTTATGTCGGAAGTATGACAGAGAGTCTGAGAAAAGAGCATCCCAACTTGGATCTTGTTTTCTTTCAAAGGGATAAATTGGTACAGGAGAGCGAAACATAGCCTCTACCTATAAATTTTTAGATGCAAAGAAAAGCAAAAGACGAACACAATATTCTCTTTGACAGTAAAAAATAATTTGAAAAGGAATAAGTAACCAAAAATTAAAGGACATTCATAAATTATCACCAAATTAATTACCATTGAAACCATATCTTAAAAAGATGTCTATTTGATTTAATCACATATGCTGTTAAAACCTCTGTGTGACCGGTGAATAAATGAATCAGATATTTATAAGTTATTATGAAATGCTGAAATCTACACTAAAGGTCTTATTCAATAATATACATTAGAGAATATATCTGTGTTATTCAGTAAGCACTTCCCCCTAATCCGCCTTGGTTTTTCAAATCTATTCTCAGTTTTACCAGAAGGGATCAGAAGGACACTTGGATGTGATATGTCCATGGTCATATATTGATTTATTTTGTTTATAATCACAGTTAGTAAATATATTGCTAGGGGATAGGGGAATGATTCATTGTTTACGTTGACTGGTCTTCTGAAAGGTCTAGTATTTCCCAGAATATTTGCAGTAATTTCTGTTAGTATGGTTGTGGGGGGGGGGAGGGGGGGGGGGTTGCGGTATTACGGGTTACGTATTTACCACATATGATACATTGTATTTCCATTTATTCATATTTCTACTAAAACATGAAACCTTTAGTATGGCAATTGTCTCAGTTTCAGAAAGAGCATATAAAGACAATTAGCAAACTTACAGAAATTATCAAAGTATTTGCAATTAAATAGAGCCTCGAGCGGATCCAATGGGAAGGGGTAAGAAAGTTGTTTCGTGTGATGACCCTAAGAGTTGAGTCACAATTCTTCTTTGTAACCTTTAAAAGCCTTTTACATGTTAATAGGACACCCCTTTTAATGAAGTCGGTATCATGTGATAATGTCACGCTTATATATGCTTAACTTATATATGTTAATGTCTGATGATGGGGTATTGAGTATATTAGTACAGATCTAATCTTGACTTTATATAAAGCCTGAGATCGTCACATATATATTCTATTTGGAGATCTTTCATCTGTGGCAAGTTAAAAGGAATAAATCACATGTAAAATATGCTTGTCTGTATCGATAGTATCGCAAATCCACTTGAACAATGTGATGTAAATATTTGCTTAAAATGTGTTACAGGACATCATCAATATCTGAGAGTGAAACAAAAGAAATTTACAAATGTGATTGTTTCTTTGTCTTTGGTCTCTGAATTCAGTATTAAACAAACAACTAGGCCAAATATAAATGTTCCTGTACAATATGTATATTTGTCAAATAAAAATTATTCAATGTTTCAACGATGTCACGGAAAGCATCGTATTGTCTTAGATGTTGCATTTATTTAGGAAACTAATGCCTACACTAATCAAAATTGCGGAACCGTCTAATAAATGTAGTTTAATCCTGTAATCGTTCTCTTTACTATACAATTACAGATGTACAAATATCACGAAGGGATGTACATATACTTATCTTAATAATGTTGCAAGCAAAACATGATTTTCCTGTTGGCATTACAGTTATAATGCATTCCTTATTGGCACTTCAGTCAAACTTGCGACTTCTCCAATTTAGAAGAGTGCTATCAGTTTGTTACTGTTGGTTGCTGGTCGTCATTTAGAGAATTTGTTATTGTTTTAAACATAAGCAAAGTAACAGAGATTTAATATACCTTTCGTTATGTATGTTTTCTACCAATTTGTATGAAGTAAGCAACTGTGATGAGTTCAAAACTTCTCAAAGAACTTAATACAAAAATAAACGCTACTTTTAATTGAAGAACTTTCTCATTAAATCCAATATTCTCGCTCGTTCGCATTTCATTACAATACGTAAGATAACATATTTTAGGGGAAAACATGCAGCATTATCGATTATCGTTCGTTGTGTTGGGTTTTACATGCTAATTATTATCTTGAATACATTGGTTCATTCAAAGACTATAATTCATTATCTGAAAATGACGATATTACAAGGATCATTGTTATTTGAATTACTGAATATAACAGGAAAACAAGTTAACATTCCGGAAATTAATATAGATTGATTTGTATTTCACTTACTTTTTCCTAGTTTCAGAGTTCTGTGAATAAAACATCTTTTGTGAAGTGTAATCAATATTCGGTTTATTTTCTGAAATGAGAAAAAGATGTCAGACCCATCTGCACGATTGAAAACTAGTTAAAAAAAGTCATGCAATATATTTTGTACATGTACCAATTATCTTCACAATAATATATCTTGTTTCAATTGTTTGATCGTCGCCATAACTAATTATCCTCTATAAGTACATCGTAGTTTCATGTTTTGGGTAGTATTTATCACGAAGTTAACTGACAATAATATATCATCACTAAACATATTTTAAAAAAAGACACTTGAATATCCCAACAATAGCATATCATCTGTACAAAAATTTGACATGTTTTGATTATTGTCAGCTGTGATTTGCGACAAACAACACATTTTTACACAATATCGAAAACACAAACGCTACCAAACCTTGGGTGAACTCTGAATATCTGGATGTGTTAGGGAGTCTATAACAACCCATTTAATTGATATTAGAATGTTGAAACTATTCAATGTTATGGCCATAAAGGTTATTATCTAACTAAAGGTAAATTTGAGAAATGAAAACGAAATAATATAATTTCAAATTTAAGAAACAGATCAAATACCAACAAACGTAAAACGACAATAGAACGAGAAAAAGGCCATACACTTGAAATTACCACAGAACGATATGCCAACACGAATGCAGTATGAACACAAAATGGCATTTTCATGCATACATCATCTGGAAGAATAACAACACACAAGCTTGACCGTAGGATTATGAAGGAGGGAAATGCTAGTGACTTGGAATCAAAATAGAAGGACATATTTGCATAAACTAAGAAGGAAGAAACAACCAGAATGACACTTTTGTACTGTCGTACTAAACACATTCTTTCTGACCAAAGGTACCTTTAACATTTTGTTTTTGCTAGTATTGAGAAAATACTATAATCTCTTCAGCAAAAAAAAAAAAAAAACGCATTTTGATTAAGCCAATCGTGTTATCGTTCTTCCTTCCATGTTTATGAGATGATCAAATGTGATATATCAAACGTGATTTAACAGTGTATTTTCCTTGCCATATGTACCACAATAGGCTCCCACTGTTAAATTCATAAGCTTGGTGGAACACAGTTATCCTAGTTTTTTGCGGTATCCGTGACGTAAATTCTTTGAGTTGCCTTGTTGAGCTAAGTGAACTGACAATATACTCTCTTTATGTTAATGCTTTCAATATACATTAATAGTTGATATGTCTAAGCGTTTTATTTCTCATTTTAAACTATTTTAATAGGAAAATTATCGCCTCTTTTCCATCATGAAATAAAAGATGTTTAAATTTTCATTGACATTTCAAGTAAAAGGTTGATTCTATTAAGGCCGATACTTAATACCGTCTTCCTCTTAGAATAAAGACTAAAAAATGTTATTATTGGTATCAATATAGATATCTTTTCTGTGATACTAGCTGGAATTGCATTTGAGGGAAAGCTTTAAACGTTTTGTTAAAAAAACAGATGCAATATCTTCACGTTATCAGTTACGTTATTGTTGTTGCTTTTATTTCTTTTTCCGTAAACTGTATCAGTAAAAATGAATTGTTCTGAGTGTGCTTTGTGAGGCAATGACCGCCATAATTGTAAACTATTTCAACTTGCCGAAATGATAAACACATGAGATTGATTAATAGTTCTTTCGTCTAAATAGACCGATTTAAAATAGATTATATGTATGAGACAACGAAAATTAAATTCAATGTTAGTGAGAAAATATTAATTGAAGCTAAACAAAAGTATTGAAAGATTTATGTGTAAACTTATTTGAAGGAGGCATAATGGAAAGTGTTGGCTGGTACAAAAGATAACATGAGCCTAAAGAGAGAATGGTATCTGTGTACAAACCATTGCTTGTCTATTGTGCCTTTTAATGACATTTCAAAGTTCATTTTAAGCCTACATTAGTCAAAGAAATGTAAGCTTAAAATGGACTTTGAGATATATTCAATGATGCGCGAGATACAACAATTACTTTAAGTGTTTAATTAAGGGTTTTATGACAGCATTTTCATTTATTTCTATTCTTATCTTATTAACACTTATATTTTTCTTTTATTTTTAATATGTCATTTTGTTTTGTGATAAGTAATTCATTTAACGAGGTTGGTTTTATAGATGAAACTTCTGAAATATTGCTTAATTAACATTCTTACTCACTATTATGAAACTTATTCACACAATTTATTTTCAGTTTTATACATTCATAGGTGCGGATCTCAATTTTTAGATTAGACGGTCGTACATGTACTTAGTTATGGTACACTTAACAAAAATTGTTAGTTAATTCTTGAGATAAGATTTTATAGTCTATGTCATATTCAGTCATATTTTCTGTTTTTGTGCCAATACTGCAGAAAATTGACACTGCACGTCATTGTCATTGTCTTTGTCGATTTTTCAAACCCTTCAAGTAGCATTAAATAAAAGTGATACTTTGATGCATTTCAAATATTTTTCATTTTATGAATTATGAGTCATATATGATTCTGTCGAATTCTGTTTCTGCAAATACTGATGCAGCTGTAAAACATGAAAAACATATTATAAATTAGATATGGCAGGAAATATGCAATGAAAATGGACAAAATATAATTAAATCTGACAACTGACAAAATGAAATATTACTTCAATTTCAAATATTTCAAATCAAATTAACAAATAGCAAGCAGGAAATTAGGCTACACAACCATTATTATATAAGGTTTGTTTTTACTTGTTTATTATATATAGAATAATCATACATTGTCTCAAAATATCAATGTTATTTGTACAAGGCTTACAAACAGAAAGAAAGTGAACCTGTGCCGAGCTTTTCTACCTGTTTCGAGCCAAGTACAAATAACATTTATATTTCGAGACAATGTATGATTATTCTTAATATATTGCAACTCTTATAACTGTTCTAAATGAAGTATTTAGAGGAAAAAAACATCATTTTTTAGTTTGAAGCGGACAACGTTAAATTTCCACGAACATGTTTGTTTTATTGACATTGTAAGTAAAACACTACGGACACGCATTGTCAACGTCATAAACAAGGCTTTATACGGTCAGTTACTGTATATAACATATGAATATACGGCCAATGCAATTTGACTGCTCAAATAGCACAACTGCAGTATTTTTAGTGCATAGTATAGTTTTGAGTGATATAGACACACAAACACACACATTTTCAATGATTTATATTGAGGCGGTTATATGATAAATTATACTTGGTATACATGTAGTTGTGTATCGATATATGTCTTTCTTTTGTCGAAATATGAAACGGAGTCATATTGATAGCTTACAAATATATCATAGCGAATAGAATATCCCCTAAATGAATTAGAACTGAACGGTATAAAACATTAATGTTATGAATCGTATGCTCTCTAAAGGAATGAGAACTGAACAGTGTAAGACGATAATTCCATGATTGATGCCTTCATTAGTAATAATGATATCAGCGGCTACAATTAAGTCTTAAGAGCACCGTTAAAAAGCTATGAAAAAAACTTACATGAATCTCTCAAAGTAAATACATTTGTTGCTACCTAAAAGTCTATTATGTTAACTACTTTATTTTAAGAATTAACTTTTGAGAAGATTAATATTTCAAATTTTGACTGATTTTTAATCTCATACGTTCTTATAACGATATGGTAATTGGGTATTGCGAAAAATATGAATGCTTTTCTTAGAGAACAGGAATACATTTGTGTTGTGCTTTTTTTTTAATACCTCCATGGGATTGAGACTTCTCCAAATTACAAATCATTTACCAATACTAACTGTTAATTTTCTTTTCTAATGAAGTTTTAAGTGCCGGTCTTTGTAAGAATCAGGCAATTTTGAAAAAAATCAAAACATGGCTGAAAAAAACCCACCTACCCAGCCATCCTATTTTGAAGTAACACTGTTCCTGAGTTAGAAATGGTAGGTCTTTAGTGTCTGTGTGTCTGGTAACTTGAGAAATCTTTAGATAAACTTTGGTTAGAATGATAGCAAATGACAGAGTTAGCTCCCCTTAATTGTTAATTTCTAGTGCATTGTAATCAAATTTTATCTCCAATTACCAGAACAGGACAAGGAAACGAATGGTATATTTTTGCATCATTATACATTTTGAACATAAATTAATGTCAACCTGAGTGGGGTTTTGTTTGTCATGTTTTCACCACTGCCTGATTCTTAGGTAGACTAGCACTTAATGAGCAATCATTAGATTGAGTATTACATTTTAATCATCTTTGTATACTGTAATATATTTTAACAAAAACGTCATGTACATTTAAGCTTACATAGACCATTTTATGCTATATTCCTGTTTATGCAAGATATATTATATTATTGAGCTGTTTTGTACGAAAATAAATTTAAAGAATGTAAAAAATAAGTATGCTAGGTTGCAAATCTAGACAGGATTCTACTTTGTCACAATTATCTCCCAATTACGCAACATAATATTTTTCAACCGTAAATTGGAAGCCATTGTAGGGATGACGCGCTGCCAATTTAACTCTTGAAAGCCGTTAAATTTATCGACATGGCATCATTACGATTCTTAAATGACAGTTTTTTGACAGAAATGTACCTCTAGACCTATTGTCAACATAAAGCTACTGTCGGTTTTCAGGAGGCATTTTAGAAAGTTAAAAAACACTGAACATATTCTATTTGAATACTTTGTTGCAGGGCAAACTAAACATTTTCAGCGGTTAAAGACTGAATATTATCCTAGAAACAATACACGAAAACACGTTTTTAAGTGTATAGTCAACCTATTGACACAACTGACCAAAAAAAACAACTTACAGAGAGCAACGTACATTCGTTATCAATACCCGACTGTTTACACCAAATACTATCCTAAAGATCAACCAAGAGTGAACGAATTCAACAGAAAAATATGCTGTTTTCACCAATTCTGTAAATAAGTGAAACATGAATCCGCCTCATTTGGACCTCGTTGCTTAGTTGTTTCATAGGCAATCATACCACATCGCCTCTTTTTAATAATATCATAATACACGCGATATAGGTTCGTTGACTGAATTGCTAAAAAAACCCAGATGATATCGGATATGTTCCTTATGTCGTAACAACAATCCCATTCCCTTTTCAATAATGTGACCTACCGAATAAGACTATTAACCGGGTTTGAAATAACACGAGGAACACGACGTATGTAGAGCAGGATCTGCTTACGCTTCCGAAGCATCGGAGATCACCCCCAGTATTTGGTGGGGTTCGTGTTGCTTAGTCATTAGTTTTCTTTGTTGTGTTTTGTGTACTATTATTTGTCTGTTTGTCTTTTCCGTTTTTAGCCATGGCGTTGTCAGTGTGTTTTCGATTTTCACTGTCCCTCTGGTTCTTTCGCCCCTCTTTTACAAAAAACTCAATAATTCAGATGTCCTTCTATCAAATTTCTACATAAAACACGTTAAATAACAAAAAGTAAGGAAAATTGGTTTATACATTTTCTGCCCAAGATGGAAGAAACACAATTATGGAATACTGTTGGTCTGGTTAGTGTTAAATGATATGTAAATGAGAATTTTACTGAATTGTTTCATATCAGAAACTTGACATGGAATAACAAAATAGTATCGTCAAAAACACTTTTCAGGCAGGCATGATTATGTACCTAGACCGTATAATACAATCAAACTAA
Source organism: Mytilus edulis (assembly GCA_019925275.1). Taxonomy (NCBI): domain Eukaryota; kingdom Metazoa; phylum Mollusca; class Bivalvia; order Mytilida; family Mytilidae; genus Mytilus; species Mytilus edulis. The sequence goes on from CM034351.1 coordinate 108,239,456, forward strand.
ATATCAATTATGGCGTTAAACGTAAAAAACTCAATGTGATGGATGAAAATAAACAATTCGAGGGGATATAGCTGTTATTGTTTAGATAACGACGATCCGTGTTCAATGTTTGTCGAAAAATATTTTATCATACCAGGGTTAATAACAATGTTCCGTCATTTGTGGTGATTAGTTGACTTGATTAAATGGTCTAAATAAGGGGTCATATCAGATGATATCTTTATCAAACTCATAATTTGGAATAAAAAATCTCCGTGCAAGTGATCAAAACATATTGCATGACTAAATAACATTTTAAAAGGCAAATACAAATGGTATGTCTGGTGATATATTCAGATTTTATTATCTCAGACATTGTTCGAGGTTGAAACTGGTGAATACTACAGGCACTTATCTCTGACAAGCATACCAAATACAGGTTGATAAGGTTTTATATAGAGAATAGAGACATGTACCTGTCTTGGACACAAAGAAATACTTTCATATGACCGAGTTATTCTTCTACAAGGATTGGATAGTATCCAAATATATTATAGAAGGATTCACAAGTACCACAAAATAGTATGCAAGGATTCCAAAGTATCATACACGGTTATATAACAATTAGATAGTACTTTAAAATGTGATACAAGGATTTTGTAATATGATATGTTATACAAGAATTCAATAGAACTATCCAAGCATTTGAAGAAAAGCTTCAGACTGTATCTAATTACAAACAAAATATGTTTCATTTCAGACTTAGACGATTTGCTTTGGGGTTTTCTTTTCAGTCTATACTCGACCTTTCACTTACTGTGATATTGTTCTTTCATAATTTTTGTATTCATAGATATAGGAAGATGTGGTATTATTGCCAATCAGACAACTCTACATCCAAGTAACAATTGGTAAAAGTAAACCAATATATAGGGCAAGGTACGGCCGTCATTACGGAACCTTGGTCTTCACCGAACAGCAAGCTATAAAGGGCCCAAAAATTACAAGTGCAAAACGGGAAAATCAACGGTCTAATCTATAAAAAAGAAAACACGTATAAGGTAGATTAAATGACAAAACTACTGTACATCAGATTCCTGACTTAGGACAGGTGCAGACATTTGCAGCGGGATTAAAAACATTTTTATGATACCAAACATTCTCCATTTTCTGAAACAATAGTATAACATTGCAAAACAGAAAAACACTCTATAAAATGTCAATTGGAAAGCTTAATTCAATCAAAAACGCAAATTAAGACAAGGAATGTATAAAGGAGTAGGGTCGGTAAGGACCGATTTTGGCCTCAAATTTCAGTTTCATCTGACGAAAAATTTTGACCACTTTTTAAACACTTAAGTGTTTATTTTATATGATTCAATTAATTTATGTGAAAGATTTTAACTTATTTAGTCATTAAAAACGATCCGATTCAAGCTCAAATATGAAAAATCTACCAAATATGCGAAAAAATGTCACTTTTCAGATGGTTTTTGTCAAAAACGAAAGTGGCCGCATCCGTGTTCATCCTCAATCTTTATATATGTTATGTATTATCATCAAATACAACTTACATTTCAATATTTTGGATGAACACGAATGCGGCCACTTTCGTTTTACACGAAAACCGTCTAAAATTTAACTACAATGCTAGAATTATGAGCATTTCAGTAATGTAGCATGACTTAATGGTGCTAGTACCGGATATATGTGCATTGTATTGTCAAAAACAGCCCATATTTATGTAGCAGAAGCATTCTACTGTCCAATAAATAACTAAAGGTTTACATTTTAACAATTTTGTAAATCTGCTATATTTTGGGGCCAAAAAGGGGTCTTACTGAATCTACTCCTTTGATCTGTTGTTACTGAATGCAAATACATAGTTAATAGAAATTATAAGGGATAAATAACTAAAATTGGAAAGTCCCTGATCAGACAAAAAATGCTACTTACGAATTAGTATCTGATGTAAGAACGATTAATATTGACCAATACAGTTCTTAAATTGTTTTTGAATTAAATGATATATACTAAATCAGTTTTTGAAACCTATTTTTGTAGATGCATACTCGGTACTATTAGGTTTTGTGTTAAATCAAGCTTTTGAAGAAAATCCACAAAGAAATGTTGATACAAATTGAAGAAAAGATGACATTTTTTCACAGCCTTGGTAGTTTCTTGTCCGTTTACCAACACTTTTTCATCGACCGTATAAGTGTCTTTTTAAACTGTCTGGCTTCTATGCATGTAATCTATTAAAAGGACTTCAAAGCAAAATGTCAGCTTATAAATAAACCACGCTCTTCATAATGAAAGTTATCATCATTAAATCTACAATTGATTGTGTACAAGCGTCGTCAACAGTGCGATAAAACATGTCTTTTGGCAATGTATGAATAGAAGTGAAAAGATAAAGGAAGATGTGGTATGAGTGCCAATGAGGCAACTCTCCATCCAAATAACAATTTTAAAAAAAGTCCAACCATTATAGGTCAATGTTATGTATTAAACTTCTGAAAAATAAATAATTGTAAGTATCAATAATGACAATTTTCAAAGAGCTTACTGTAATGCTATATTGATAATATAAAAACATAAACAAATTCATTTATAAAACTTTTGAGTTTAAGAATGTTGTTTTGCGTTATTCGGCACATACTATTGTATCTAATATAGTAAGCACTATTGTACTTCAGAAATTATACAGTTAGATCTAATTAGATAGAAAATTGTACGAGTATCATTTTCTGCGTTACATTTCTGTTTGAAACCATGCAAATGCTGTAGATTGAAATTTATCGGGAAATTCCAACAACTTCATGTAGCATTGACATTTTTCATAGACATCCCATAATTTGAATTGCAATATAGTACAATGATGTCAATTCAGTAGAGAAATTGGAATTAATTTCCGACTTGTCCTGATTAAGACCGATATTGTTTAATTAAACGGAATCTTATTTCGGCAACGATTTCCTCTCCTGTTTATTTCTAAGAGAAGAAAGTACTCTCTGAAAATCGTTCTCATTAAATCATGTCCTTTTGAATAATTGTCATGTACATGATGTAATCTGCTCTTCACTTACCTATTATCTGTTAGGAAAACAACACTTCTTATCACTTTGACACAACACACCTCGGTATTATGAGGGAATAGGATGTAGGCGATGACGACAAAAGACCTCTTATTATCACAAAACATTTAGTCGTGTCACTCCAATTAGAATCTACCGATGTTCTTGTTATAGATCTAGTGCATATTTAGGTAAAATAAAATTTATCGATATAAAATATTTAGGTTATTTTGTCGATCACAATCAACTTTTGCCATCGAGTTTAATATTTGAGGTCAATAAATTAACAAAAATATATGCAATGTCCTTGGTTGAAAGAATTTTGTAAAATGTTATTAAGATCTTCAACTGAAATTTGGATTTTTGACTAAATGACATCCGTTACATAACAAACTTTAAACGTTAAGTGGGCCAAAATGGCATATCCTATACCAAATCAGGAAAATGGCAGTTGTTACCTTATAGTTCCTGTCTGTGTGTGTTACATTATCGTTCGGTTTTTTGTTACACTCTAGAGTTTTTGTTGTTTCGTTTGTTTGCCTCTTATAGTTGATGTGTTTACCTCGGTTTTAGTTTGTACCCAGGATTTGTTTTTTCTTAATCGATTTATGACTTTCGAACAGCGGTATACTACGGTTGCCTATAACTCTCATTCTATTTAGATGCTCCAGCAAATGCAATAACTAATTTAGAACCAATTTCACCTTCATTTATAAATATGTTATCAATCAATAAATTAAACATCAGAACAATGAGACTAAAGAACTTTTGAAGTGTAGGGAAGTGAAGGGAAGTGAAACTTCAATACATAAATTGAAAAGCTCCTTATCGTTTTTTTTAATCAGCATGGTTACCTTTGAACATATCGATTGGATTAAATGAAAAACTTTATTTATAAAATGATTTTAGATCTTTGAAAATGATCATGACATCTACAATTATTAATATAACTTTTCTGTTCCTAAAAATCTTTGTCAAAACGATTATACATAATTATGACCATATAAATGACAAAAAGAACGTTTCAAACGTTGATGATTAATACTGCAACGCAATATTAGTTTTTCGATAAAAAGATAATCTATAAAATTCAACTTTATATTCTAAAAATAGGTATTTCTTGCATTTGACACATTCAAAGCCTTTGTTAGTCTTGTATTATTTTTAACTTTAGTTTCTTGTGTATAATTTGGAGTTTAGTATGGCGTTCATTATCACTGAACTAGTATATATATATTATTTAGGGGCTAGCTGAAGGACGCCTCCGGGTGCGGGAATTTCTCGCTGCATTGAAGACCTATTGGTGACCTTCTGCTGTTGTCTGTTGTATGGTCGGGTTGTTGTCTCTTTGCCACATTCCCCATTTCCATTCTCAATTTTATTTGTTTCAAACTGACACCGTAAAGATACCTTTTTCATACAAACAAAAAACCAGGTTTAGATTTATAAACTATATTCATAATAAAAAAAATGTCTAATTGTTTACATTTCATATTGAATAGTTCATATTATTACGTTTATAATAAAAGATTGAAATGCTTTCTTCATACAAAATAACAAAAAACAAAAATCTCAGTATGAATAAATTACCCTCAATTTTTTGAAATTAATATATTAGGTTATTAGATTATTAGGGTATTAGGTTACACGAACAGTCTAGATTTGCAGCTTCTTTTCTACTTTCCATGTAAACAGTTTGAAATGTCTTGTGGCAGCTCGGGGTTATTTTCAACGTGAACAGACTAGTTTATCTAGTTGTAGCTTGTTGAATTCTTTTTCCATGATCAATCGAGATTTTCTTGTTGTATCTTCCTTTTTTTTCTTCATGTGAACAGTCTAGAAGGTCTTTTAATAACTTGTTAAATCCTTTTTGTAGTGCACAGTCGACACTTTTTTGTGGTATCTTCTTTTCTCTTTTCAAGGAAGAGTCTAGAATGTCTTGTGGCATATTGGTTTTACATTTCACGTAAACAGTCTAGTTTACCTTGTTGTAGCATGTTAAGTTCGTGTTGTTTATTCTTTAGTTTTCTATGTTGTGTCATGTGTACTATTTTTTTTCTGTTTGTCTTTTTAATTTATAGCCATGGTGTTGTCAGTTTGTTTTAGATTTATGAGTTTGACTGTCCCTTTGGTATCTTTCGTCCCTCTTTTTAATCCCTCTTAAGTTAATAGTATAAACTGTCCTTTTGTAGCTTCCTTCCTCCTTTAACGTTAACAGTATTAACTGAAATTTTGCAGCTTCCTTTCTCCTTTAACGTTAACAGTATAAACTGTCCTTTTGTAGCTTCCTTCCTCCTTTAACGTTAACAGTATTAACTGAAATTTTGCAGCTTCCTCTCCTTTAACGTTAACAGTATTAACTGAAATTTTGCAGCTTCCTTTCTCCTTTAACGTTAACAGTATACACTGTGCTTTTGCGGCTTCCTTTCTCTTTTAACGTTAACAGTATAAACTGTCCTTTTGCAGCTTCCTTTCTTCTTTAACGTGAACAGTATAAACTGTCCTTTTGCAGCTTCCTTTCTCCTTTAACGTTAACAGTATAAACTGTCCTTTTGCAGCTTCCTGTCTCCTTTAACGTTAACAGTATAAACTGTGCTTTTGCAGCTTCCTTTCTCCTTTAACGTTATCAGTATAAACTGTCCTTTTGCAGCCTCCTTCCTCCTTTAACGTTAACAGTATAAACTGTGCTTTTGCAGCCTCCTTCCTCCTTTAACGTTACCAGTATAAACTGTCCTTTTGCAGCTTCCTTTCTCCTTTAACGTTACAAGTATAAACTGTCCTTTTGCAGCTTCCTTTCTCCTTTAACGTTAACAGTATAAACTGTCCTTTTGCAGCTTCCTGTCTCCTTTAACGTTTAACAGTTTTAACTGTGCTTTTGCAGCTTCCTTTCTCCTTTAACGTTACCAGTATAAACTGTCCTTTTGCAGCTTCCTTTCTCCTTTAACGTTACCAGTATAAACTGTCCTTTTGCAGCTTCCTTCCTCCTTTAACGTTAACAGTATAAAACTGTCCTTTTGCAGCTTGTTTCTCCTTTAACGTTAACAGTATAAACTGTCCTTTTGCAGCTTCCTGTCTCCTTTAACGTTAACAGTATAAACTGTGCTTTTGCAGCTTCCTTTCTCCTTTAACGTTACAGTAATAAACTGTCCTTTTGCAGCTTCCTTCCTTCTTTAACGTTAACAGTATAAACTGTGCTTTTGCAGCTTCCTTTTCCTTTAACGTAACCAGTATTAACTGTGCTTTTGCAGCTTCCTTTCTCCTTCAATGTTAACAATAAACAATATAAACTGTGCTTTCGCAGATTCCTTTCTCCTTTAACGTTAACAGTTAAACTGTCCTTTTGCAGCTTCCTGTCTCCTTTAACGTTAACAGTATAAACTGTGCTTTTGCAGCTTCCTTTCTCCTTTAACGTTACCAGTATAAACTGTCCTTTTGCAGCTTCCTGTCTCCTTTAACGTTAACAGTGTAAACTGTGCTTTTGCAGCTTCCTCTCCTTTAACGTTACCAGTATAAACTGTCCTTTTGCAGCTTCCTTTCTCCTTTAACGTTACCAGTATAAACTGTCCTTTTGCAGCTTCCTGTCTCTTTAACGTTAACTGTGTAAACTGTGCTTTTGCAGCTTCCTTTCTCCTTTAACGTTACCAGTATAAACTGTCCTTTTGCAGCTTCCTTCCTCTTTAACGTTAACAGTTAAAACTATCCTTTTGCAGCTTCCTTTCTCCTTTAACGTTAGCAGTATAAACTGTCCTTTGCAGCTTCCTTTCTCCTTTAACGTTAACAGTATAAACTGTCCTTTGTGCAGCTTTCTTTCTCCTTTAACGTTAACAGTATAAACTGTCCTTTTGCAGCTTCCTGTCTCCTTTAACGTTAACAGTATAAACTGTCCTTTTGCAGCTTCCTTTCTCCTTTAACGTTAACAGTATAAACTGTCCTTTTGCAGCTTCATGTCTCCTTTAACGTGAACAGTCTATATTGCAATTGCCTGTGGAAGCTTCTTTTCTTATTTTGACATGCACAGTTAAGAACGTTCTTTTGCAGCTTGTTTTTCTCGATTGCAGGAATTCGTTGATTCGACGTATGTGTAAAACATTTCAACATTTATCTGTTTCTTCGCAAACATATTTTGTTTAAGGACAAAGTCTAATTCATTCCACAAATGACAATATTGTATCAGGTCTTCATGTTTTCATAACTCTAAGACAAATTTTAATCATCTAACTAGTATTATGTACATCATAACATAACAGGCTTGTTTTACTTGATTGTTATACTTTCTTAGTCCATACTATCAAAGTATGACACGACTGACAGTTTTCGTTTATGATAAAGTTGACCGTTTTATAAGTTTAAATTAACTTATATTTCTAGTTTTCGTTTAGCCGCTTTATCTATCAACTTATGATTTTATCGTTTGGTCTTTATTCAATTACTCTTTTTCATTGACTAAATTCAATTAGTAATTACAGGAATGGCTGAAATAGAATCGACAAACATGGATTGTCTGTGAAAAACAATAAGTATCAAGCATCAATATTCCTACAGACAGAATTTCATAAATAATGAATTGCATGTATTGACAATTTTCTAAATACTATGTCACTTTTCACAGTTGAAATGCGATGTCTTTCTACAGAGGTGTCTCGATGTAAAAATTAAGGAGCTTATATTGTTTTAATATCCTTCGTGGTGAAAATTACTTTTTCTCAGCGATATTACAACGCATGATTCATGTTGAAACGTTGGTAAAAACATATACAAAACCTCTTTGGCATTCAAAACATTCAATGATTCACCACACCGTAGAAGTAACATGAATCAAGAGATTAGTATAAAGTAACCAACTATAGACAAATGTTTACAGTCCAATCATTAAATATTTTAATAATTAAACAATCAAAGTTTTTTTTATTCTAGCGACTGACTTTTTTGTAAATCTTTTATGAGTCAATAGTTATCAAAGGTACAAGGATTATAATTGAGTACGCCAGGCGCGCGTTTCGTCTACATAAGGCTCATCAGTGACGCTCAAATCAAAATATTTATAAAGCTAAACAAGTACAAAGTTGAAGAGCATTGAGGATCCAAAATTCCAAAAAGTTGTGCTAAATACGGCTAAGGTAATCAATGCCTGGGATAAAAAAATCCTAAGTTTTTCGAAAATTCAAAGTTTTGTAAACAGGAAATTTATAAAATGACAATATTATTGATATTCATGTCAACACATAAGTGTTGACTACTGGGCTGGTGATACCCTCGGGGATGAAACGTCCACCAGCAGTGGCATCGACCCAGTGGTGTAAATAGTTATCAAAGGTACCATAATTATAATTTAGTACGCCAGACGAGCGTCAAATGTGCTTCTGGACGTTCATTAGAAATGGGATGAACCAGATCCAGACATGAACCTGATTAATTCATATTGATTTCAATCGTATCGTGACATTTATTTAACGTTTTGTTTGTTGTTTTTGTTACTTTGCTGTTATATCAAATATTAAATACCTGGAGCCTTACACAGCACCATTCGAACGGTTAATGTACATAGTTCTGTTATTGGTTAATTAAAAATGGATTTCAAAATCTTTGACATGAGTTATGTCGAAAAAAAAAATTGAACTTTAGTTACCACTTATCTAACAAAATACCAAGTGTTTACCTACCTTGTTTCATCAACATAACATACACTCATAATACATTGTCTTACATAACCATTGGTTCGTTTAAATATTACACAGGTATAGCTAAGACTAAAAATAGTCGCAATATGGCTGCAGGTTTTCTGTAACTATATCATACTGACGTTTTGTTTAAGATTTAATTTTAACTTTATATTATATTGTTAATGAATTTTTCGGTACGAATACAGCAGTGTTATAGGCAAACGAATTTCATTTTGTCTATGCAGAACGAGATACTAAAGCTATGGTTTAATCTTCAATAATCAGGAATCTGAAAAATTTATTCTACTCTATCAGTTGATCAAAATTAAATTGGCTTTATCTAGAAGTTCAAAATACAGATAATACTTTTTGTAATTTTGAGTTTATCTCAAGCAGAACAGAAAGCTTGTAGAAATCTTCATTACAATTATAGTATTGAAGAACTCATCAGACAATCTGACAACGATCATAGTATAAGAGAATAATAAAGTATAGTTTATTTGATACGTTGATTACATATATCAATTTGTTTGAAGTGTTTTAAATGACATGCGGTGCTCCTATTGAGGAATATAGATTAATGCATAAGTGGTTTAATGATAGACACATTTTATATACAGGCCTCCTAACAGTATACAACATTGTAGTTCTTCCTTTTAATTTGATGTTATATAAAAGTGATTTTATAACAAACATAAATTTAACTTAGATGTCTACCAAGTTATGCCTGGCCAAAGTCAAGCGAGTGTCTTAAATATTTGTGATTTCGATCATGATAATGGTACATGAAAACAAAATATAATAACATATTTTAGAATTTATCGACGCTGAACCAAGCGTTTAAAGTGTGATTGTTACATGTTGATAGCTCTTATTAAGAAAAACGAACGCTCAATCATTTTGTGGATATTAAAACACCGTTATAACTGGAAATTCCAAATCTTTTATCATACTTTTATTGATAAAACTCGCCCAGTTGTCATGACAATATCACGTATAAATGTGAGGTCATCTGTAATATTGAAATATAACAGAACTAAATTACAAACTCCTTTGCCTGCGTTTCTGCATTATTGCTGCTTCAAGTCTGTCACTTTGTACTGCTTTTACATCGGTGATAATTTTTTTCTCATATATCTTATAATATAAGGACATTGATATAGATGAGATTTGCAAACAGCAGTGGATAATCATCTTATATATGATTGTAGAATTATAAAACATGTAAATCAAATTATAAAATATTTGCTGCTGTGCGGGGATTTTTACGTCTACTTAATCCAATAGGAAATACAGAAATTATTTAGTCAGAAGGTTTATTTTAGTGTTGGTGTACATGGTTAAGCAATTTATAAATGTAACTCGGAGTAAACATATACTGATCCTGTATCGACAATTCGTTGCGAAGGTATGACAAAAATACCGAGCTCAACTCTAATTTCAACAAGGGGTAGTCAAAAACAATAAAATACTTACAAGCAAGTATGCAAGTTAACAATATTGGCTGGGGGTCTGACTACAAGTACGTGTCGTTTTTATTCTTACTGACTTAAAATCATTTCGGGATCATTTGCATTTATCGTTAGATTACACAACAAAAAGGGAGACTGGCTGATGTAATGAAAACGAACACAAAAAGAAGAACAGAGTGGTGTCATTATCCTTAACGTGTAAGCAAGGTTATATGATTGTCATTATCCTTAATCCCATGAATACAGAAATTATTGATTGTCAATTATCCTTAAGTGTAGGGTACTGTGTTAGCAATTATCCTTAACGAGTAAACATATACTGATTGTATCGACAACGTTGCAAGGTATGTCAAATTACCGACTCAACGTAGTAACAAGGAGTGAGTCATAACATAAATTTACAAGCAAGGTATGCAGTTTAACAATATTGCTGGGTCTGACTACAAGTTACTGTCGTTGTTTATCTTACTGATTAAAATCATTTCGGTCATTTGCATTTATCCTAATTAACAAACAAAAAGGGAACTGTGATGTAATCAAACGAACACAAAGAGAAAGTGGTGTCATTATCCTTAACGTGTAAGCAAGGTTATAGTGATTGTCATTATTCTTAACGTGTAAGCAAGGTTATGTGATTGTCATTATCCTTAACGTGTAAGCAAGGTTATGTGATTGTCATTATCCTTAACGTGTAAGAAGGTTATTGATTGTCATTATTCTTAACGTGTAAGCAAGGTTATGTGATTGTCATTATCCTTAACGTGTAAGCAAGGTTATGTGATTGTCATTATCCTTAACGTGTAAGCAAGGTTATGTGATTGTCATTATCCTTAACGTGTAAGCAAGGTTATGTGATTGTCATTATCCTTAACGTGTAAGCAAGGTTATGTGATTGTCATTATCCTTAACGGTAAGCAAGGTTATGGATTGTCATTATCCTTAACGTGTAAGCAAGGTTATGTGATTGTCATTATCCTTTAACGTGTAAGCAAGGTTATGTGATTGTCATTATCCTTAACGTGTAAGCAAGGTTATGTGATTGTCATTACTCCTTAACGTGTAAGCAAGGTTATGTATTGTCATTATCCTTAACGTGTAAGCAAGGTTATGTGATTGTCATTATCCTTAACGTGTAAGCAAGGTTATGTGATTGTCATTATCCTTAACGTGTAAGCAAGGTTATGTATTGTCATTATCCTTAACGTGTAAGCAAGGTTATGTGATTGTCATTATCCTTAACGTGTAAGCAAGGTTATGTGATTGTCATTATCCTTAACGTGTAAGCAAGGTTATGTGATTGTCATTATCCTTAACGTGTAAGCAAGGTTATGTGATTGTCATTATCCTTAACGTGTAAGCAAGGTTATGAGATTGTCATTACCCTTAACGTGTAAGCAAGGTTATGTGATTGTCATTATCCTTAACGTGTAAGCAAGGTTATGTGATTGTCATTATCCTTAACGTGTAAGCAAGGTTATGTGATTGTCATTATCCTTAACGTGTAAGCAAGGTTATGTGATTGTCATTATCCTTACGTGTAAGCAAGGTTATGTATTGTCATTATCCTTAACGTGTAAGCAAGGTTATGTGATTGTCATTATCCTTAACGTGTAAGCAAGGTTATGTGATTGTCATTATCCTTAACGTGTAAGCAAGGTTATGTGATTGTCATTATCCTTAACGTGTAAGCAAGGTTATGTGATTGTCATTATCCTTAACGTGTAAGCAAGGTTATGTGATTGTCATTATCCTTAACGTGTAAGCAAGGTTATGTGATTGTCATTATCCTTAACGTGTAAGCAAGGTTATGTGATTGTCATTCATCCTTAACGTTAAGCAAGGTTATGTGATTGTCATTATCCTTAACGTGTAAGCAAGGTTATGTGATTGTCATTATCCTTAACGAGTAAGCAAGGTTATGTGATTGTCATTATCCTTAACGTGTAAGCAAGGTTATGTGATTGTCATTCTCCTTAACGTGTAAGCAAGGTTATGTGATTGTCATTATCCTTAACGTGTAAGCAAGGTTATGTGATTGTCATTATCCTTAACGTGTAAGAAGGTTATGTGATTGTCATTTCCTTAACGTGTAAGCAAGGTTTTGATTGTCATTTCCTTAACGAGTAATGGGTTTGTCATTATCCTTAACGTGTAAGCAAGGTTATGTGATTGTCATTATCCTTAACGTGTAAGCAAGGTTATGTGATTGTCATTATCCTTACGTGTAAGCAAGGTTATGTGATTGTCATTATCCTTAACGTGTAAGCAAGGTTATGTGATTGTCATTATCCTTAACGTGTAAGCAAGGTTATGTGATTGTCATTATCCTTAACGTGTAAGCAAGGTTATGTGATTGTCATTACCTTAACGTGTAAGCAAGGTTATGTGATTGTCATTATCCTTAACGTGTAAGCAAGGTTATGTGATTGTCATTATCCTTAACGTGTAAGCAAGGTTATGTGATTGTCATTATCCTTAACGTGTAAGCAAGGTTATGTGATTGTCATTATCCTTTAACGTGTAAGCAAGGTTATGTGATTGTCATTATCCTTAACGTGTAAGCAAGGTTATGTGATTGTCATTACCTTAACGTGTAAGCAAGGTTATGTATTGTCATTATCCTTAACGTGTAAGCAAGGTTATGTGATTGTCATTATCCTTAACGTGTAAGCAAGGTTTGTGATTGTCATTATCCTTAACGTGTAAGCAAGGTTATGTGATTGTCATTATCCTTAACGTGTAAGCAAGGTTATGGATTGTCATTATCCTTAACGTGTAAGCAAGGTTATGTGATTGTCATTATCCTTAACGTGTAAGCAAGGTTATGTGATTGTCATTATCCTTAACGTTAAGCAAGGTTATGTGATTGTCATTATCCTTAACGTGTAAGCAAGGTTATTGATTGTCATTATCCTTAACGTGTAAGCAAGGTTATGTATTGTCATTCTCCTTAACGTGTAAGCAAGGTTATGTGATTGTCATTTCCTTAACGTGTAAGCAAGGTTATGTGATTGTCATTATCCTTAACGTGTAAGCAAGGTTATGTGATTGTCATTATCCTTTAACGTGTAAGCAAGGTTATGTATTGTCATTATCCTTAACGTGTAAGCAAGGTTATGTGATTGTCATTATCCTTAACGTGGTAACAAGGTTATGTGATTGTCATTATCCTTAACGTGTAAGCAAGGTTATGTGATTGTCATTTCCTTAACGTGTAAGCAAGGTTTGTGATTGTCAATCCTTAACGTGAAGAAGGTTTGTGATTGTCATTTCCTTAACGTGTAAGAAGGTTATGTGATTGTCATTTCCTTAACGTGTAAGCAAGGTTATGTGATTGTCATTATCCTTAACGTGTAAGCAAGGTTATGTGATTGTCATTATCCTTAACGAGTAAGCAAGGTTATGTGATTGTCATTATCCTTAACGTAAGCAAGTTATGTGATTGTCATTCTCCTTAACGTTAAGCAAGGTTATGTGATTGTCATTCTCCTTAACGAGTAAGCAAGGTTATGTGATTGTCATTTCCTTAACGTGTAAGAAGGTTATGTGATTGTCATTCTCCTTAACGTGTAGCAAGGTTATGGATGTCATTATCCTTAACGTTAAGCAAGGTTATGTGATTGTCATTCTCCTTAACGGTAAGCAAGGTTATGTGATTGTCATTATCCTTAACGGTAAGCAAGGTTATGTGATTGTCATTATCCTTAACGGTAAGCAAGGTTTGTGATTGTCATTTCCTTAACGTGTAAGCAAGGTTATGTGATTGTCATTATCCTTAACGAGTAAGCAAGGTTATGTGATGCATTATCCTGTGTGAGTTATGATTGTATTATCCTTAAATAACAAGGTTATGTGATTGTCATCTCCTTAACGTGTAAGCAAGGTTATGTGATTGTCATTATCCTAACGTGTAAGCAAGGTTATGTGATTGTCATTCTCCTTAACGTGTAAGCAAGGTTATGTGATTGTCATTATCCTTAACGTGTAAGCAAGGTTATGTGATTGTCTTATCCTTAACGTGTAAGCAAGGTTATGTGATTGTCATTATCCTTAACGTGTAAGCAAGGTTGTGATTGTCATTCTCCTTAACGTGTAAGCAAGGTTGTGTGATTGTCATTCTCCTTAACGTATAAGGAAGGTTATGTGATTGTCATTATCCTTAACGTGTAAGAAGGTTATGTGATTGTCATATCCTTAACGTGTAAGCAGGTTATGTGATGTCATTATCCTTAACGATAAGCAAGGTTATGTGATTGTCATTATCCTTAACGAGTAAGCAAGGTTATGTGATTGTCATTATCCTTAACGAGTAAGCAAGGTTGTGTGATTGTCATTATCCTTAACGTGTAAGCAAGGTTATGTGATTGTCATTCTCCTTAACGAGTAAGCAAGGTTATGTGATTGTCATTCTCCTTAACGTGTAAGCAAGGTTATGTGATTGTCATTATCCTTAACGTGTAAGCAAGGTTATGTGATTGTCATTCTCCTTAACGTGTAAGCAAGGTTATGTGATTGTCATTATCCTTAACGTGTAAGCAAGGTTATGTGATTGTCATTATCCTTAACGTGTAAGCAAGGTTATGTGATTGTCATTATCCTTAACGTGTAAGCAAGGTTGTGTGATTGTCATTCTCCTTAACGTGTAAGCAAGGTTGTGTGATTGTCATTCTCCTTAACGAGTAAGGAAGGTTATGTGATTGTCATTATCCTTAACGTGTAAGAAGGTTATGTGATTGTCATTATCCTTAACGTGTAAGCAAGGTTATGTGATTGTCATTATCCTTAACGTGTAAGCAAGGTTATGTGATTGTCATTATCCTTAACGAGTAAGCAAGGTTATGTGATTGTCATTATCCTTAACGTGTAAGCAAGGTTATGTGATTGTCATTATCCTTAACGTATAAGCAAGGTTATGTGATTGTCATTCTCCTTAACGTGTAAGCAAGGTTATGTGATTGTCATTCTCCTTAACGTGTAAGCAAGGTTATGTGATTGTCATTCTCCTTAACGTGTAAGCAAGGTTATGGGATTGTCATTATCCTTAACGTATAAGCAAGGTTATGTGATTGTCATTCTCCTTATCGAGTAAGCAAGGTTATGTGATTGTCATTATCCTTAACGTGTAAGCAAGGTTATGTGATTGTCATTATCCTTAACGTGTAAGCAAGGTTATGTGATTGTCATTATCCTTAACGTGTAAGCAAGGTTATGTGATTGTCATTATCCTTAACGAGTAAGCAAGGTTATGTGATTTGTGTTTTTATGATATTATTGTATGCTTTAAATTATTCTTGTAAATGATAAAGAACAGTATAAATGATAACTTACAGTTTAATTAATATAATAATTATGACCACAGCCGTTGAGAAATTAATGCCTTCAAAATAGATATAGATAATTACACTCTTTTGGCGATTTTCATTAGCAATAAAATAAAAAGTACTTTTAACCCGTTAATTTTAAAATGTTGTTGGAGCAAAGAAGTACAGGGAATATATTGCAGATTTTGTGTTTGGATACAGCTTCTTGAGACGAGCATTTTGGACTATTTTTTTTTCTAAATCGGACCTCTGGTTCAAAAGTTATGAGTGTTTAAAATTTCCAATTCATCCCCTCTTTTTTTATCTAAGATGGCCGCCATTTTAAAGGCATTGTAGTCCATCTTTAAAGGCTAATATTGACTAAGATAGACATATCTTCAACCCTTTTTGCTTGTTTTCTGACAAAGTGTACCATAGTTTATTATAATACTGCATAGAGGTGTACATGTTTTGCTTTAATAAAAAAAATTTGTCATTCACAAATTTCCATTAAAAGCTATTATATGTGTTGCATAATAGGCCACGATAGCTGTATTGCTCCATCAATAGACCAAAAATATGCAATGTATAACAGTGGTTTTTCCTTAATATTTTTTTATTTTTCGTACAAATGCGGAGATGCAGATGTTCATGTAAATCCTTCAAGTGCATCATATTCTAGTTATTGTACATGATATTGGTTAAGGGCACAGAAAATCGTGTTCCTGGGGTCTTTTTGCCAATATGAGAAAGTCCTTGATTTGGAATAATTCCATATCTGAGTGGAGATTCTAATTTCCAAAGTTATTTGGTGTCTAGAACATGACATTGAAGATGAGTTGCATAGATGGATGTGTTGTATCAGGCCAGATGATTACATAGTCATAGGGGTTTCATCATCTTCTGAAATATAAAGCAACGTTAATTTCAATCACTTTGTACATTTTAAACATCACTCATCAGTCTCAGAGAGAAGATTAAGTTTCTTTTAGGACCAGCAATTTATCTTAAAAAGACACAGTATAGTACATGTTCATTGATGTTGCTTACACATGTTACATGTGTTTGGAAAAAAAATTCACGCAGAGAGCAAATAGAAAATAAAATGTTTTAAAGTTTTACATTTAAAATCAATTTCATTGATGATGGACCGAATGCAAAATACCTGAAAAACTTTTCTAGAAATTTGCCACTTCACAAAAACGTTGTAATGTTTTATCATTTGTTGTTCCTTTAATATGTAAAAATTTTAGACTGAGTTCACTATCAATTTCATTTATGAATAATTGTTTAATCTTTTTAAAGTTTTATAAATTTTCTTATTTTCACTGATGTTTATTAAAAAATGTGCAACCTTTAAATCTCTTTTTCCTTTAGTCATTGTCTCATTGCAATCGCCCATCTTTGAAATCAAATATTGTTTAAAGAATACTAACTAGTGCAGTTAGTAAACATGCTACATGCTAAAGGGGGAAAGAAAAACAGCTTTAGACAATAAAAAACAAAATAAAAACACATTGCCATTGGAATAAAACAAGCTTTTCCTTTTCAAAATTGCATTTTTATCAAATTCTCAAAATAAATTGGGCAGCACTTCTCCTGCACGAGGCACTTTATAACTTCCCTTCCCATATTCCCCAGGCCAGTAAAAGGGGAAAAAAGAGAAAAAGAACAATGATGGACAGGCTCATTTATAAGGACATGAGCTTTCATCTGTTCAACCTACGATAGATGAATAAAATAATAAAATATTTACCTATTTCACTTTCTGTCAGCACAACATTATCAGTGACGGCGACGTCGTGATGAATAATTGACTCCATGTTCAATGACATTGGCAATGTCTCCATTATGTAGAACGCAGCGTTTTGTGCTGAAAAATAAAAGAATGTTCCTGACTTTTTTCCCATTAAAGATGAAATGTTTTTAAAAGAAAAATAGTTGAAATGTATCATTGAGAAAGGGGAATTGTTTTACGTTTTGTTGTTTTTTAGCAGCAAGGACTTGAATGTTTTGAACTGGCTTTTTTAAAAACACCTAGAACTAAACCCCTGCTTTCATTAGATAATAAATTTATCTCGATATGACGTCAGGAACATTTTTTTTTTTTAGTTTTAAACAACCCCGTTCGTAACAATATCGGTGCCGGAACGATTAAAAATGTTCTTCGTACCGATTGAAAACAATAAATCTGTCTGAAACAAATAGTTTCAGGATTGCAAATCGATATAAACCTGTAAACAAATACATTATAAACAACATTTATTTGAATTACTTTAGTTGAAAAAAATAGTAAATACACTTTTATTTTCAAATCGAAGTTGGTCAAAATAACCAACTTTCACGTCAACAAAACAAGATGGCGGCTAATTTTGAACGTATTTGGCCTCTCTAAAAGAAGAACATTTAAGTAACAACTAAATATCTTAGATACGTATGATACACTGTAAGATGCTTATGAACATATAAAAGTACAACATTTTATTGATATCATTTATGTTATAATTGGTTCCCGGAAAAAAATGAATCAACAATTAATATCAAAGATAGTCACACATTGGATGAAATTAACCAGCAAAGAATACGATGAATATGCGTTTGAAAGTCTAAACAAGTCTTTAGCCGCTTTGCACAGTGTGCAATTTTATTAAAAGTAATAAGTCAAAAACATCCAAATTTAACTTAAATATCAAGCTCTAAATCATCCCGATTCCATTTAAATTGTAAATACAACATCGTTAGATAAACAAAAAGTATATATTACAGATTTGTCGTCTTTACCTCTGTAGAACATTACAACAGGAATATCAATTTTATAAAATGCGATGGGTTTAACTAGTGTACCAACTTGTAACTGAGTTTATATATCAACTGATTTTTGGGGCGATTTTGGGGGCGCCAAATATTTTGATCGATAACGGTTGTATTTTTGTGTTTTGGTAGGGGGATTTTATTCCAAGGTTTGTTACTTTCTGTTTCTCAATCATAAATCCACAATTTTAAACAGAAAAAAGTTAGACAAAACTATTAAATTTGATTACAATATATGAATAATTACTGACACACTATATATAAATGTATAGTATATACACAATAATCAAAGATAAAAATGTGTTGGCTAACAAAACATATAAAATGTAGTCTAAATAAAGGCAACAGTAGTATAGTAGTATACCGCTGTTCGAAATTCATAAATCGATTAAAAAAAACCAAATCCGGCTTACAAACTAAAACTGAATGAAACGCATCAAATTATAAGAACTACAACACAACAGAAAAACAACATTAAAATGTAACACACACAGAAACGATCTATAATATAAGAATGGCCATTTGCCTGACTTGGTACATGACATTTTAAGAACAAAATGGTTGGTTGAACCTGATTTTGTGGCTCGCGAAACCTCCTGCTTTAATGGTAATGTTAAATATAACATTAGAATGACAACATTTCATGACAGGACTACAATACAATTGAGAATGATATGTAAGTTTTTTGTATTAAATTATTGTTTTTGTGAATTCAGTTTAATTTCATATTAAATGTTAAAAAAAAATATAACTCAAACTCTCAATGATTATTTTGCGTGTCTTTGTATATCTCTTTTAACCAATTATCCTTGTGGGATTTAAATGCTGTTTTTATCTTTCTTTTTGGGGTTTTTGTGAGTGAATCTCCAAATACTGCATCAAACGTATCAAATTTATATAGCATTATTTCTTTTGTGAACAGGAGAAATATTTAACAGAAACATACATTTTCATTGTATTCTCGTGAACACATCTTCACATTAACATTCCAATTTAAGTATCATGTTTAAAGATGACTGAATCGGAAATGTAGGTTAACCCCCACATTTCCTAAATCAGCATCATAAGTTTGAATTTAACCATGCCTGTATCGGGAGCCTATGTTTTGATTTATATTGCCTGAAAAGGGTCTTCAGGACTACTTAAACATTACCTGTATCTGAAACATATTGGTTGTTAGTACATAATTCTCTAAAATAAGTAATACTATAATAGATATTTTCTTTCGTTTATCTTTAGTTTAAATAGTGTAATTACGGTTACTGAAAGGGTTAATTTTTTTGTTATCTATAGTTAACCATACACTTACTACAGTATTACTAAACTTTCGTGAAACTTATTTGAAATCTTACATCTTCATTACCGTTTATTAATATTGCTATCTTTATCTTTAGGATGTACTTAGGTGAGGTTTTGGAATTCGTGTCAAATTTTCGGACTCCTTGGTGTTTTTCCATACAACACAAGCTAAAATATTTTGCCCCATAACATCCATTTATTTTTTAATATAACACTTAATAGCTAACGAAAAGTCATTTACCAAAATTTTAGAAGATTTCTTAATTTTCTTTCTTTTGTTTTGGGACACAAATGATACCAATGCAAACATAAGGTAAAAGTCCGAGTCAGCCTTTTCCCGTCATATTTAAAATCTCAAATATCTTGAAAAGGAGTTCCTTGACCTATCAATATTTTTAGCTTATTTTTATCCTTAAAGAATGCTCTACAAATTATTAGTATCAACTTTAAATTCTTGATTTATTAATTATCACCTAACCTCACCTAAGTACATCCTTAATAGAAATAAGGCATTACTCACTGTTGAGAAGCTAAACGTATCCTATAAACGACATGTTAAAATTATCACTAACAACAACAAAAACACAAATGCTTCATAATAATACTATCTCACTGTTGAAGGGCTTTTCAAGAAAAAGGCACGCATCAAATGCTTTATAAATATCACTTCCTCTAGACCTAAAGGGTTGTTACTTATCTATGTTAAAGTACTATTATAATAATAAAGTACAAATGGTGCATTATAAATCTGACTCGCGGTCCGAAGCGCCAATTATTGATGCACTAATGTGTTGACTCATTACGGAGAAGCGTTCTTTCTAATACCAATTGTACAAATAATTCAGTAGTTTGTTGGCACACTCTGAAAGAGCTGTATTACTAAAAGGAATCTCGAAGTACTAATAATATGTAATTATACTGAGTCAGCTATACAATTATTCGTTTCGTTGGTTGATATGGTTCAGCGTTTAATTGTGTTAGGTTTTATTCACCTTTTTGTTATTATTCGTACCGATCTGATGAGCCATTTTTTCCCAACTATTTTATAAAATTTGGCACAGAAATAGTCATTCAAAGTTAAAATGGTTTAAATCTTATAACTGTGTTCACATTTAAAAAAAATCCAAAGTAAACAACTTAAATGATTTAAGAATTAAGATAACCTTTTTTTAAATACAAGATCAATACCCTTTATTATATAAGCTGTTTTACAAGATACAAAGTGTGGATATTTGTTCACTGCAAGGTGGATGCTGCACTTTATAAACAGTGCACCACATCACAAAAGTATAACTTACAGTTCTTATTATACCTGTATTCACATTAAGGAAAACAAATGTCGTTATTGATTAAGACATATGTAATAAGTAAACATAATGAGTAAAACAATTTTTTTGGAATATTTTCATTATAATGGTTTGGAAATCAGAAATATTGTCAGTTGCATTTTTGGATCATGGTAATGACATTTATGTACTCATTAACAAAATCATCATAGTCATTTCCGTTATGCTTAATAATCGTTCTTACAAATTGAAAAAAACAGCTCAGAAGATTGTGTTACAATTCAATGAATACAAATGAGATGAAACAATATCTACTGATTGCAAATCGTTAAGATTATTCAGATATCATCTGTTATCATATTGTTTGTCTCTATTGTTCTCTTTCATTGTTCCTAATTTTGTGTTATGTCAATCTTAACTTACAGACATTTGAATTACCATCAAATTATTGCACAAGAGATAATGGAAGAATTAGTGTTGGTATGATAAAAATAACATGAGACTTATTCATGTTGTTTATTTCTATAAATTGCATAATATCTGATTGCAATCAAGATAATCCAACAGTCCGTTCTTTATATAGTCCTGATTTAATTATGATAGATTATTATCTGCAAACTTTGTCATAACATGCTATATCGATTTACATTACGACATTTTTTATTGAAATAGTTTTCCAATGCATTTCCTATTCAGGTAAGTAGTGAAGATTATAGCATTAGGCTGAAACGAGTCTTATATATTAGAATTCAAACTTTATAACATGTTTTGGGTATTAGCCAAAATTATTCTTTTGATCTATCTAGTGATTATTTCTAAGGGAATTGGACCTGAGACGAATAAATAGGGAGATCTGGTTTGGTCTCCAATGATATAACAATATACTAGATGACAAAAAAGTAGAATCATAAGAATACTGAACTACGAGGAAAACTCAAAAATAAAAGTCCCTAATCAAATTGAAGATTCAAAAGGGCAAACACATAAAACGATTGAATAAAAACTGTCATGTTCCGGACTTGGCACATGCATTTTCTTATGTAGAAATGGTGGGTTTAACCTGATTTTAAAGGTAGATAAACCTCTCATTGTATGACAGTCGCATCAAATTGAGAACAAAAAACAAACAGACATAATGATAGGTGAAAATGTTTTTAAAAAATTAAACGCAGCAGTAAAAAACAAGACGTTGTTTGTTAATCGATTCTATGTTTTATTTTAGTGTCGTTTTTATTATAGAAATTACTGTTATAATTAATGGTCTAATGAGACGATTACGTACCCAGTAATAAAATATATCATTGTTTGTTGTGTTTAGGTTCTTTATACATTTGTTATATGTATAAGCTTACTGAAAAAAAACTATAACATTGGCATTTCTATAATCCTGAAAATTATCTGATAATGTTTAAACTTGTATTGCTGTAATTTTTGGCTGCATCAGATAAAAAGACCAGTACATGACATCCAGTTACAAATAGTTTTAGGAATATTCATGATTATCGGCCTGCATTTGTGTATTGAAATATTCCTACAACTTTTATTCCGGATGTTATATACGTACAAATGACCAGTCTCCTATCTCATAAAGACGAGGTTGCTTAACATTAGCAATAACCATCCAATTAGAATAATAACCTTCTCGATTATTTAATACTCCTTATTATATATATGGTTTAACAGTATTGAAACCTAGCTATTAAACCATCTCTATTCCGTATCTCCATTTATGTTTGTGGCATTATTAGAACCAATCAATAATAATGTTCGCCATAATTTGTACAATTTGCATAGGTTGGAGTCAAAGTCTTGATTAAACTGTGTTTTGCCACATTTCTGTAAATTATGTTTGTCTGTATAAAAAACATCTCTCATGTAATTATCATTTGGTACTTATATGTTGCTCTATCATTTTTTATACTTCAGATACCTAGCATCCTGTAAAAACGATGAGTAAGTCTCATTTTTTGTCAAAAATGCAGTTATTGAGTCTTATGCTGCTGACTGCTCTTTGGTCGGGTTATTGTCTGTTTGACACATTCCCCACTTCCATTCTCGATTCTAAAATGTATTTGATTTTATACAAAAATAGCAAAAACTCAAATTTTCCACATGAATAGTACTTGCTTGTGCACAATATGATCTGGCTCAAATATTTATTGGGGTATTTTCACAAACGCGAGGGGAAGGTCCATCCATTGGCGGGAAAGATACATTTATTACAACTGAAACCCAAGAAAAGGGATGTTACTTTTATTATGCAATGGTTTGTTTTTGTGATCTTTTTTTTTTTAATTTATATATTCATAGCTGCATAGTTATAAATACTATAAATAATTAAAAATGCTTGTACCAAGTCGGGAAATGGGAGAGTTGTTATCTTTTCGTTTGAAGTGTTTGAGTTTTTGATTTTGCCATTTGACTACGGACTTTCTGTTTTGAAATTTCTTAGAATTCGGAACTTTCGTTATATTACTTTTTGTATTGCTTTATGAAGGTTATTTTGACAGCTTTAAAAAAAAAGATTTATCATTGTATACTGATTAAAGGAGAACACTCTTTTTCAGTAGGGTGCTGTTTTGTTACTTAGATTTATCTTTTTAAAATCTATCTAAGATATTTGACGTCGGAACGCTAGTGACACCTTACTTTATATTTTCATAAATTTGTCAAATCATTGTGTATTTATGTTGACTATTTTTCGTCTTAAAATATGTTGATAAAATGTAAACAACACGTTATTAATTCAATGCATCCGACGCCCTTCGATTCTCTGGATTTATCTTCACTATATTTGAGAATCTTTTTGTCAACTAGATACAGTTTTCAGTGAATACCATACAGTTTTGGGTGATTTGATTATCAACCAAAAAAACTACATTAAACATGCTTTATATAATAAAAAGAAGACGTTGAATGGTTGCCAATTAGACTAGTCTCAACAAGAGACCAAAATGGCACAGAAATAATCAAGTTTAATTCACCGTACCGCATTCAATTGTGAGCAAAGCCTATGCTGCATAGTCAACAAAAGCAATATAAATTAATTTTTTTCAATAATTATGCATAGAATCAGATAACTGATATATGTACTATTTGATGTCGTTTCGAAATGAAACGTTAAATAACATTTTTTCCGAATTATTTGTTTGTTTGACTATGCATTTGAAATTCATTTCGAGGTGTTGTTAAATGTTCAATTACAAATCATCCACAGACGATTATCTTGTTTTTTTGGAAAACACACTTTCATGAAAAATTTGGATGCTTTTCAATTTATTTTTTTTCGATAATAACCAACGAAACATATTATTTCATTTCTTTATTCTAAACTTCGGAAAACACTACAACTAATTAACATGTAAATTATAATAAAATATGAATACACGAAGTATGTTGTAAACTCGTAAAATATGGTTTGAAAATTCAACATTTTTTAAGCATATTTTGCGAACATTCGCTCTAGATTTGGGATGATATAAAATACTGCTCCAAAACAAGGGCGAAAGATACCGGAGGGACAGCCAAACACATGGATCGAAAATTTATTGACAATGACATGTCTAGCCTAGCAAAGAAAAAGACAAACAGGCTAATAATAGTACACAAGACACAACATAGAAAACTAGAGTGAAAGTAACTTAAAGGATATAATCAGCCAGCAAGATCAAACGAAAAGTTGGTAAAGTAGTGATAATATATGATTATAGGAAAATCTTCAGATGCTTCATTTAGTCCATTTATACTGGATGTATGAGATGTTTGAAGTTCTTCAAAACAAAAAAAATGTCAGCTACTCCGGACATGAAACTTCCAAGTAGCATTCTGTTTACCAAAAAGAATCTATAAATAATGACAATATGACACATTTCATCTTTAAAACTTTACTACGTTCCATTAACTAATGCTTGTAATCCACTTCAATGAGACGTCATTACGGAAATACTATTACGGTACATTTAACATATTGCCAACATAATTCATAGAATCTACATTGATTTATTTTAAATATATAACCATTGAAAAAGTATGACATTAGCAGAAAATTACAATATTTGCAAACTTTAATCCTTACATTGATGAACTGTTATCGATGTTTAAACGTCTATATCCAAAAAGGTCAAAAGGCCAGTTTTAAACTTTATAAAGATTTGAAATCATCTAATCCTCCTATTAAAAAACTCTTTTGCATTTATTTGATCACTGTATACAGCCAATTGTAACTTATGGTTGTGAAAATTGGGGTGTTATTAACATTACTTCTAAAAGGAAAAATTTGTCCCTTTATGACATATTTAAAAATTGGGAGTTTGAGAAGCTAAATTTAAAATTTTGTAAGTATATTATTGGTGTTACAAAGATGTGCACAAATGTAGCAGTCCTGTCAGAATTGGGTAGATATCCTCTTTATATAAATTTGCTAACACATATGTTTATGCATTGGCATAGACTAGAGAATTCTCCATCTAATTTATCGAAAAATGCTTATGCTGAGTTAAAAATGATAGAAAGTAAAGGTCAAACTAGTTCCAATAATTCATGGCTCTCTAATATCATTTTCTACAGTGAAAAATTGGGTATTGACCTAAATATATGTAAAAATCTAGGAAAAAATAAACTTAAAAACTTAATGAAAAAACAGCTCAAATTAAATTTTCAAAATGATTGGGTGAAAATGCAAGATTTTTATTTACAGAATCAAGGCAAATTGGACACTTATTTTTCATTCAAAAGGTCATTTGACTATGAAATTATTTAGATCTAAAGCACCCACAAAAACATTTGTTAACAAAATACAGACTTAGCAATCACTGTTTAAGAATAGAAACTGGCAGATATGAACGAATTACCAATGTATGTGGTAAATATGAAATATTACCTCGACATGAGAGGATATGTTTATATTGTAATACAAATTGTATTGAAAATGAAATGCACTTTCTTCTGGAATGCCCAATTTACAATAACCTCAGAAGAGATATCACTGATTATATAAAAAAATACCCCAGTTTAGATAGTTTAAATATAAATGATCTTTTTTCATGGATCATGATTAATGAAGATAGCAGATTTTTATCTATTTTATGTGCATACCTGGATAAAGGCCTGCAACTAAGAAAATCAGAAAATTAGTTAAATACTCTAAAATATATCAAATTTATCTCCCCTTGACCACTGATCCTTTCTTCATGCTTTTGAATTTCAATTATTATTTTATGTTTCTTTAATCACTCTGTAATGTTTATGTCATGTTGTAATTAATGTTATGCTCTTAATGAACCCTTTAATTTGGAAAATAAAAATATTGTATTGTATTGTATATATACTGAGCTTTTATCAGTACTAAATTTTATCTGTAGAGTGTTTACATGTAATTTCTTCTCAATTATTGATATGGAATATTGTTTTC
Source organism: Mytilus edulis (assembly GCA_019925275.1). Lineage (NCBI taxonomy): Eukaryota > Metazoa > Mollusca > Bivalvia > Mytilida > Mytilidae > Mytilus > Mytilus edulis. The sequence goes on from CM034351.1 coordinate 108,265,750, forward strand.
TAAACTTGAATCAATAATCAAATGTTTTTGTTGAATGTCTTTCGTTGATTTCATTTAATTAACAAACTCATCATAGATTCAGGATTGAAACTTTGTTTATACCCAAGATGTACGTTTTGTCTACAATGAGGACCAAACATTCCTTAAAAGAGGGACGAAAGATACCAAAGGGACAGTCAAACTCATAAATCTAAAATAAACTGACAACGCCATGACTAAAAATGAAAAAGACAAACAGACAAACAATAGTACACATGACACAACATAGAAAACTAAAGAATATTAAGATGTGTCATGCAATATCTTTCGTTAATTGTATTGAATTTAAAAGGTGTTTACATGGAATTCATTTTGTGAACTTCATTTTATTAGTCCAGTGTTGACATGAATTATCTTTTCTGGATATTATTTTATCAATTCAGTGTTCACATTGAATGTACATGTCTAACCAGTGTGTCGTGTTAAATATGACAGTTAATATTAATTCGTACGATGTGTTTGAGCTTTTGATTTTGCCATTTGATACGGACTCTTTTAACGGAGTTCGGTATTTTTATTTAATTTTTTACACGGAGTGTCTTCCATGAGCTCATAACCATCCGTTCAGCTTGATTTGTTGAATGCCATAATTATGATTACCCATACTTGTTGTCATTAAGTCATATTGGTTTCTGTTGGATATTTGTCGCATTGGCAGTTAGACCTTATTCATATATAACCTCAATATTTACATTGAATGTCTTACTGTGACTCCATCTATCAATTTAGTTTCGTACATTGAATTTGTTACATACACTCCTTTCGATCAGTGAAGTGTTAACATTATATTCTTACATCAACTCATTTTATCAGTTCATTTTTGCCAAAGCATGTTGTCTTCGGCGAGTATGATTCACTCAATTGAACGATACCATCGACTGCCACATGTAAACTCGGTTATATTATGTTGACATAGGTCAAATATCGTTTAAATACATATCAAAAGGGTCGATTATAAATAATTACTCTTAACTCATTGATTAATGTTTACACGTTATCATTTTGAGACAGTATTATTTCTTTATAACTACCTATATCAATACCAGCATTATACTTCTACATTATTGCATTAATATGAAGATGTACAGGGTGTAAGACTGATGTCAAATAGATATATTCATTTCAATTCCTTAATAATTGTTTTGTTAATACATAATGATTGCCTACTCCTTCATTTAGCACTGTTATTGTCTAATAAATTCCGTTAACGTTGAACCTTTAAGAACTGAACTTTGATTAAGAATTGGGTGTGTGTCAGTCTTTCAAATTAACTGATGATTTTTGTTTAAATACATTGCTATTAGCTCGCAAAGATTTATCAAATATGTCAAACAATTGAGAGAATAAAATACCTCAAGGAATAACAGTATGGAAAAGTCATGATAAAAAGAAAAAAACACGATTTTTTTGTTTTATAACCACTCACTAGTAAAAAGTCATTTTTTTATAACAGAAAATCTATATATTAACTTTGTGGAAGCAAACACCAGTGAGAAGATTGCAACTCAGTATAAAAAACTAGTATTAAAGTTCTCTGTCCAATATCAGGAGCCTTTTTATTAAGTTATAAACCTGACTTATTTGTTGTTTATTTATTGTTTGGCACTCATCAACCAAGGCTGTTGTGTTTCGCGTTTTGTTATTTGATGGCTTTTTAATTTTAATGATTTTTCAGTTGACTTTTTTAAGGCTTTAACAAAATATAAAGTCGCAGTTATGTGAAATCAAGTCTTCCCTTTTCATTATGGTTTAAACTACAGATTTACAGCTATTAATGGGAAATAATCGGCATTCAAGGTTAACTGTTGTTAAAAGCGCATTACTCATTGTAAACTAATTTTCAAATTGTAAAACAGTTATTTTGTGACCTGTGTTGATTCACTCTAACATCATTCATCACCTAAAATGAATTCTTAATAGTTATAAGAATACTTTTTATTTGTATGAAGCTAAAGAAATGCACACACTGCTCAATGGGAAACTGTTAAAGACTCCAAAATAATCGTTATGCTTATCGTCTATTAATGTATGATATCTTGTCAATTACTGAATTACAAATGTAGTGTGATTTTTGTATTGACTGTATGATCATTTAAAACTTACAATCTACAATATTTAAATCGATCAGACCAGAAAATTACAAGAAGGATACAGCGAATTTTACTCATATCCAAACACAGTAATAAGGTTTCAACTTGATGACAGGAAAAATGACACTATTAAGTTTAATTTCATAACTACCAAACATCTTCTAATAATGCTACTGCATCTAGAAAATTTTAGATATTATCACTGTTTTCAGTTTAATTAAAAATAAACTCTTTAGAACAAATGGAAAAGATAAAATTAATTATAAATTCTATTTTTATCAGATATGAGATGCTTAAGTATAATACAAACATCATGATATACATTAAACATTGATATATGGCTAGATGGCGGACAAAAAAGCAACATACAGATATGTATCGTTAGGCTATCATCCAGCAGATAAACAAGGTTTTCCTCAGATACCATTGTACAATCTTACAAAGGATGTTCCGAAGTTTAACATGTATGGTTAACGATATCATATACCTTTGGTATTAGAAAAGAAGGATAAGTGTCGTCGTCTTTCTTTCATCGATTAAGTTCATCAAAATAAATTCGATTTTCGTTTCAGAGGTATGACCTAAATGTGAAATTAGAACTTTATCGATAGGCAATCATCCAGCAGATAAACATACAACAGTCTTTCCCTCAGATAGCGTTGAGCAATCTTACAAATGATTTTCCAAAGTTAAACATGTATGGTGAAAGATATCCTATACCTTTGATATCAGAAAAGAAGGATACATGTCGTCTTGCTTTCTTCGATTAAATTCATAAAACTAAATTCGTCTTCTTATAATTTTATTTCAGGGGTATGACTTTATTGAGAAATAAGTACCATTATAATATGTTTACAAAAATTTGTTCTTCTTTAAATCAAAAGAATACAATGCGTATTCTTTATACCATAAAACAGCTTACAAAATGAGCCGTATTATCAATTTCAGTAGAAGAATCTTGTAAATTTAAATAATCTTGTCTGCTACGTTATCTTTTGAGACCAATAAATCAATCTAAGCTTTCCGGTTACCATTAATCTAAATATGTGATTATTACACATTTCTAAAGGGGCACTTAAGGAGGCACATTAATACTCTCTGACTCTTATGGATTATGAATTGTCACCAATATCTTTCACTTATTACGGTGTCCATATACATTTATAATAAAGTATTACCATGCCACCTTAACAAAGACCCACTGAATTTGTAACTAGCTATCACAACTAGTTTCATGGACTTTTTACTAGAAAACATATTACAATGAACAATACTGGACCGCACTTGTATCTTACCAAAAACAATCTTTGTCAAAAGCAATTTCTCTTATCTATGTACAAAAACACTTATTTCTAACAGAGAAGCGAAATAACCAATGACAACATTCAAGTTCATAAATTGGAAAAAAAACTGACAACGTAATGGCTAAAAAACAAATAGACCAACAGACAAACAGACAAACAGACACACAATAGTATACCAAAGGCAACATAGAAAACTAAAGACAGAGCAAAACAAACACCACTAAAAACTTGAGGTGAAACCTATTTCAATCTAAAAGCAGGTTCCTTTAATAAGATGGAACCCCTTCATAAACATACCTGGTTCAAAAAAGCTTATCCATTGTGTTATCGTTTGGATCATGAGGCATTGACCTCTGTTCATCATATCAGAACGTCACTGTTATCAGTTATTCTGTCGTTTGGTTTATGAGGTACTGTCTAGTCACCCACATCAGAAAGGTACTGTTTTCAGCTATTGTATCGCTTGGTTCATACGGTATTTACTTGTTGCCTACATCAGAATGAAACTATATTCAGTTATTCTATCGTTTGGTTCAATTGGTAATGACTTGTCCGCCCAACCAAACGGTACTGTTTTCAGCTATTGTATCGTTTGGTTCATAAATTATTTATATTATCAAAATGGTACTGTATTTAGTTATTGTATCGTTTGGTTGGTGATGTATTGACGTATTTCGTGATGTATTGACGTATTTCTAACATTATTACCATTTATTCATGGTGTGTTATATCGACGAGTCACTTTAATTCCCAATAATAATCTAAGACGATTATACCTTTAACATTCAGTCATGATTTCATATTGAATTTTAAATCGATTAGATTTGACAATCTCTATTCAATAAGCTTAAAATTGTATAAATTCTAAAGTTAGTACAACACGTTTCCTGCCGTGAAAAGTAATTACAAACTGAACATAGTATAAATCGTTTGCTATTAAAGTATTCATTTTCACTTTGCATAAGAACTCTAGAACTTTGTCATTTGATCATTTACTTATTTGAACCCAATGAATCCAAATGTAAAGACATTTTGTTTGCATGATTTTGGCAGCATTGATATCGGTAGTTTAATATTTGAGATAATAAAATATTTCAGAATTTAGTTTTCTATTAAGAAGTAAAATAACAAAAACACCTTACTCTGAGGTAAATTCTAACGGAAACTAATCAAATGGCAAATGCAAAAGCAAAAGCAAAACCACATCAAACAAATGATGATAACTGTCATATTATTGACTTGGTATGTAGAACATTGTGAAGGTAACCTTGGTTAAAAGCTAGCTCATTTGTAATGACAACGTTTAACGATGTGTTAACAAAACAAACAGACTCAATCGGTTATAATGTCAAACAAAAAGGCTAGGAGAACAGCAGTCAACAATTTTAATAACCATAAAACAAACTAATATGCCAATAAATAAAAAGCATATAAACGTAAAACATAAGCAGATTGATCATTCCGTGATGGGTGGGTTCTACTTGGAACAAATTTAAGATTTCTTAGAAAAAAAGTACCAGAAATCTGTTTGATAAAAAAAAATATACAGAGGGAAAGGCGAGTTTGGTAATTAGTTTTTGTAACTACGTTTCCTCCTGTTTTGATCAAATGGACAGACACTTTGCAGCTTCTTATATGCTGTTATAACGGGGACGATATTTGATTAAGCTTAAGATAAGAAATATAATTGTACATTGATAATTGGGACATAAGTATTCGTAGCTTTCTAAATTCACCAAAGAAACAGTGACTGCACTGTTGGTGGTATTTTTGATAAATGTTGAATTGAAATGTATTAAAAACACAAGATTCCTCGTGTACAAAAATATATATAAAATATTTGGGTGATGAATATTCGTATGCAATTCTTCTAATGAAAAAGACAAATGGTCATCTCTTCATAATATAATGTTTAAATGTGAAACCCAAAAAGTTAATCGTTTTACTTAACATTTGAGACATGATGGTGACTTCTATAATTGTGATGTGAATCGAATAGTCCCTTAAGAGTCATTGCTCAATCCTGACAGACAAAACTGACACAATTGTATGCATATACAACTTTTAAATTATCCAATTTGCTATTTTCTGGTCTTTTGAGAATAATAAGTCAATTGTAGCCAGGAACACAACGGATTTTTTTCATCGTATTGTTCTCCAATAAATAGACAGTTAATCGTTGCTTCATTGTGTTTGATGCCTTATCCCTGAAGACTTATGTTATAGAAAGCTATTTTTATATAAAGAACCTTCCCGCTGATAAGTGGTACACTTTATGACACATATTTATAAGAATGAGAATGAATCAATTCTCCATCAGAGACCAAATGACGTTAAAACGTTTGCAATAAAAGGTCATCTTTAAACCTTCCACAATGAGCGAAATATATACCACATAGTCATCTATAAAAGGCTATCAAAAGAAAATGTAATACAATTCAGACGGGAAAACAAACGATAAATCCAGATTGAAGTGTTACTTATTGCATACATGTTCTTAAATAATTTCAGGGAATTAAAATAGTTTTGTATAGTTTGCTAAAACAACTTTTGATCTAAACATTCCTAGTATGGTTTTTTCGGAAGACAAAATATGTTTCTGGCACTAATTTGATATCTTACACATTGATAACTACAAAGTTTTCCAATTACATTATAAACCCGAGTAGTAAAAATGACATAGGTCTCAAGGTTTATGTTAACATTTCATTTTGTGCTGAAGTTTGTATTATTTGATGTCTGATGAAAACTCGAGAACTTAAGATTTAATTACAATATTTATCCAGTTTGTACACTTGAGATAACCCAAGTAAAGATTTCTATTTAAAGTAAACTTATGTTGTCTTATTAAAGAATATTGCTGATCTCTTTTAATTCAGATAAATCCATGCTGTGGTCATATCTCAGAGTTAATGCATCTTCTAGACAGTGACAGATGAATTTAAGACAAATAACCTTAAATAGAAAATGTCACATTTATTCTAAAGATTTAATTAAAATGCAAAGCAATATAGCCATGTCGTTAGTCTATGACAAGCGTTCAATTGACATGGAAGTATGGTGATAATATGTATGGCAAACAAGAAACACAATACAAACATAGACTTCATCTTCCGAATACAAATGATTTTAAATAATTTATCTTCAGTTTTATTTAATGAATTCATTGTCGTTTTTGTTAAGTGTTATTAAAGTATTTCACAAGTTTGCCACCAAGAAAATATAAACATTCCCATTCACTGAGAGGTAACGTAGTCATTAATGTGATCTGTTTGAGCTTTTGATTTTGCTATTTGCTTAGAGTTTTCCGTTTTGAATTTTCCTCAGAGTTCAGTGTGTATGTGATTTTACTTTTTATCATTTAGATTTTAAAAAGGATGGTGTGAGATATACGTTATCAAAAAGAAATGCAACGACACAAAAAGTCATACACAAGAAAAACATCTAGGGCTCTCTTCAAAAAATCTTGCAACTTAAATTATCATATTATAATTTTCATGATTTAAGAGTACTTTTTTACGAAAGATTTTTGTGAAATCGAGTCGCTGATCTTTAACTGTAACAAAGATACAACAGTAGTGTTAATACCGATGATTTAATCTCATAAATCGGTGATTGAATAAAAAAATCTAATTAAGTAAAGCAATTGCATGGTATCAGTTGAAGACGGATCAAGAATGCATGGGTGATTATTTTGGGTAAGCTCTTCAAGCATCATTCGCCATTAAACTAATTTAAAAAAGACACAATATGAAATGTAAACAAGCGTTAAGCTCACAAAACATCCCACCCTTTTCCGTGATTCAAGACACATGTTTTCGTATCGGTTTACCATTTGTTTATTGTAATGACCCTAAGATTACTGACATGTAGTGTAAATTCTTCCTTGTATCCCTTAAACACATTTTCGTTTTTAGAGCACACACTTTTTAGTGAATTCCGTATAATGTGATAATGTAGCGCCTAATGTATGCGTAACGTATCCACTGAAATGTGTTAATGTCTTATGATAGGATATTCAGTGTGTTTCTACATTAATCTGAACTTGACTTCAGTAAGCCTTAGATAGTCACGTGTGACATATTTTCTATTTGGGGATGGTTCATATGTGTCAAGGTAAAAGGAATTAGCCACATGTAATATATACTTTTTTTGTATCGACCAGTTACAGTTTGAACCGAACATATACTCGTCCACTGTTCATGCTATCAGTATTTATTAATTATTGATAGTCCTAAGCGTATTTATTCATATTTCAAACTATTTTGATAGGAAAATCGTCGGCTCTTTCCACAATGAAAAAAAAGACATTTCAAAACAATTTGATTAAGTTTTGAAATAACAATTCAGTTAAATGTTTATTTTATTTCGGCCAAAATTTAAAATTGTCATCATCTTAGACATAAAACCAAAAAAATGTATTATTGATTTCCTTATTGGTGTCTATTTTGTGAAACTATCTGGAATTGCATTTGAGAAAAAAAACTATATATTTTTTATTTAAAAACCAGATTCAATATCTTGACGTTATTCATTACTTTATTGTTGTTGGTTTTTTTTTTTTCTTGTTCTTTTTTCTTAAACTTTATCAGTAAAAATGAATTGTTTTGGGTGTGTTTTTACTTTGCTTTGTACGTGTAATGACCGCAATGATCTTGAACTATTTCAACGTGCCATAAGGGTAAACACAGAAGGATGATTAATAGTTTTAAATTCTACTTTATCTTAGTTAGCCTACCAACTAGTCGTTTTTCACGTTTTAATAGACAGATTTAAAATCGATTATGTTTATAAGACATCGAAAATTAAATTCAATGTGAGTGAGACAATATCAATTGAAGCTAAACTAAAGTCTTAAAAGAGTTATGTGTGAGGGAAGGATAATGGAAATCGTTGGTTCGTTTAAAAGAACACATGAGCCTAAAGGGCGAATTGTATCTGTTTATAAACCAATTCTAGCTCTTTGTGTCTTTTGATTTAATTTTAAAAGTCATTTCAAACTTACATTTTTAAATTTATTAACATAATTAATAAACACTTACAGCGGGGCGCTACATTCAACAATAATCTGAAGTGTTCACGTAGGGATTTATGGTTGAATAGATGTTTGAAAATTTCACGTGTAAATAGTTCAGTTATATTTTTGTAAATGACTGATAATATGTTGTTTATTTTAAACAATTTACATTTTTTTTTAAATAAATTTATGTTATCCAACGTTGGGCCAACATATATATTTAGATATAATCTAAAAGGTCCACATATAACGAACTGACTGAGTGAACGTCTTTAATTTATTATTACATATGTAAATGATGTATTAGGAAAATGGCGTTCAATGTTCTTTCTGTGTATAAAAGGAAAATCCCCCAAAACTCCGAGGAAAATTCAAAACGGAAAGTCCCTAATCAAATGGAAAAATCAAAAACTCAAACACATCAACCGAATGGATAACAATGTTTTTTAATTGTATATTGCAAGAATTATAACATGTTATTAGAAATATCTTTATTTTTTAACACCTTGATGCATTAGCTTTTTTGTATTCTTATCGCCTGCATTTAACAACAAAAATTTGAAAAATCAAGTGATAAAATTTTCTGTTTGTCTGATGTGGCGCTTCCTGTGCTATTGTTATGTGTGACTTCATAACGTCATAAATCTATATTTAAAAAAATTCTATTGACCACCAATATACATTGTAAATAGAAACATAGCGTCAATATACGTAAACATAAAAACAAGGCTACGGTTACGTAAAATAATCTTTACTTTTCTACATTGGCTAGAGGTATAGGGGAGGGTTGAGATCTCACAAACATGTTTAACCCCGCCGCATTTTTGCGCCTGTTCCAAGTCAGGCGCCTTTTGCCTTTGTTAGTCTTGTATTATTTTAATTTTAGTTTCTTGTGTACAATTTGGAAATTAGTATGGCGTTCATTATCACTGAACTAGTATATCTTTGTTTAGGGGCCAGCTGAAGGACGCCTCCGGGTGCGGGAATTTCTCGCTACATTGAAGACCTGTTGGTGACCTTCTGCTGTTGTTTTTTTCTATGGTCGGGTTGTTGTCACTTTGGCACATTCCTCATTTCGGATAATGGAAATCGTTGGTTCGTTTAAAAGAACACATGAGCCTAAAGGGCTTTTGATTTTCAACCCTGTATACCACCATTCCCCATGTGAAATTGAAAAATCGCCTAAAAGAAATAATCCACAATGCCTTTCAACATAAAAATGGTAGCATACGCTATAAATTTATTACTTTGGGATTTCATAAGGCATATTTCGTTAATAGTGACAAACAAAAAGGTAAAACCTGCTACACAAAAGAACAAGTGGTCAGTATGCTGGAGTTTCTTATCGACAACATATTTGTTGAGTTTGGAGGTAGACTTTTTCAACAAACTGTCGGCATTCCTATGGGAACGAACTGCGCGCCTCTCCTTGCTGACCTCTTCTTGTTTTCATATGAATCGGAGTTCCTTCAGACACTTGTCAAAAACAAGAAGATCAAAGAAGCCAGGTTATTTAATTTCACTTTCAGATATATTGATGATGTTCTTTCCATTAACAATCCTAACTTTTCTGATTGGGTTCCATTAATATATCCACCAGAACTAGAAATTAAAGAGACAACAGACACGGCTTCATCCGCCTCATTTTTAGACTTATACCTCGAATTTGACATACACAGTCATCTTAGTACCAGAATCTATGACAAACGAGACGATTTTGATTTTGAAATTATCAATTTCCCCCACCTTAGTAGCAACATACCTACTTCACCTGCATAGGAATATACATCTCCCAACTTATTCGGTATTCAAGAGCTTGCAGCTCCTACTCAGACTTTGTAAAACGTCACCAGTGTCTGAGCAGAAAGTTGATGAACCAGGGGTATGTCAAAGAACGTCTCGTCCTTTTTCTAAAAAAGTTCATCGGAAGGTACCCAGAACTTGTTGATAAATATTCCGTATCAACTTCACAAATAATACACGATGGTCTTGAAGTATAGATTTTGCGTACTGTCGTTGTTTATCATCTTAATTACGTGTTATATTATTCTTTTATTTGTCTTTATTAATATTACTTTTACTGTTGTCTGTTTTTTGAGTAATGTATCCTTTTGACGTAACTCTGTGCTTATGTATCCCATCATACTTTGAACGACAAAATTATTTTATGATGTGACTCTGTACCTATGTATCTTGTTATACTTTGAATGACAAAATTATTTTATGATGTGACTCTGTACCTATGTATCTTGTCATACTTTGAATGACAAAATTATTTTATTCATTAATATTACTTTTACTGTTAACCAACTTTTTTTGTGATATACATTTTACGTGACTCTGTACTTATGTATCACGTCATACTTTGAACCACACTATTATTTTATTTATTATTATTACTTTAACTGCTAAGTCAGTGTTTGTTATATCTATTTTGCGTGACTGTATTTATGCATCCCGTCATACTTTGAACGACAAAATTATTTCATGTCTACCTGTGCGTATTTCAAACGCCCAATTTTACACCAGTACCCATACCCTCCTTCCTTGATGGGTGCATTTTACATAGACAAATATAATCGTATAATATAATCAAAATGAGGATGTTCATTTGATGTATGCCTTTTTGTGCTTCTTCGTTACATTTGTTGTTTTTATAGTGATTAGGATGATAACACAATGTTGACTGCTGTACCCCTATTTTTGACATTTTTACCTATTATGTCTGTTTGTTTTGTTCACGCATCGGTGACTATATAATGGAATTTGATGTGACTGTCATATAAGTGAGAGGTTTAGCTAGCTATAAAACCAGGTTCAATCCACCATTTTCTACATTTGAAAATGCCTGTACCAAGTCAGGAATATGACAGTTCTTGTCCATTCGTTTTTGATGCGTTTTGTTATTTGATTTTGCCATGTGATTATGGACTTTCCGAATTGATTTCCTCTGAGTTCAGTATTTTTGTGATTTTACTTTTTTCCATTCTCAATTTTATTTGAAACATGTGATCGTAATCATGGTAATATCCAATGGAAATAGTAGAGTGCTACATTAACACCATATGTAATATTCAGTAACCCTTTCTGTTTTGTTTCAATACTGATAGGAAGTTGCGACTACATTTAAATTGGGCCTAATGTTCTTTGTTTTCAATATGCTTTCGTAAAACACCATGGGAAACTACATCTATTAACTTGACCTTTTCATCTAGTACATGTATATACCGACTTTGTTTAATAAGGCGTCGGTAACTTGGTCGATAACTCTACTTAAGTTTTGTAAGCCAAAAGACGTTTAATAAACTATTATCTTACTGGCTGATTCTATACTTAAAGGGCTTTGTAACTCGACTGATGTTTTTTTTTTTAAATGACAGTGTCCATTTTACTTGTTATTTCCTTCAGTTATATCGTTGAACATGCAATATGCCTGTACAATTTTAATACTGGTTTCATTTATATTCTAAGATATCCTTTAGCAAAATCTGGAAAGTATTCATAATTAAGAAAATAAAAGACAAGTGAACTAACGATAAATGCATTATTTTACGACAGCGATAAAACATCAACTGACAAGAAGTTTTTTTTCATTCTAAGAATTGATTCTCATTTGTGTTGTATTTTATAAACACCAAATTGCAAAAACCAAAAGACAAAAAACAAAGCATGACAGATATTAATATTTTTCCTTTGTTTTAATTATGAATATAATGATTGTCATTTTATACAAATATTTCGTGGAGAGGGCTTACATAGGCTATGCCTGTTGCCCAATCCAATTCAATTTATTTGAATAAAATATTGTTTAAACTAACCCAGATATAGGAAGACACAAGTTTGCGCACCGTTCCCTCTACAGTATGGTGAACATGTTTTGCAGAACACATTTTCTGTTCAACTTATACGTACATGTAACTTTTTGGATTGATTAAGTTTGAAATGAATTGATTTTCTGTAAAGTCTCCATGTAGATGTGATCGCATGATACTGTAAATATATAAACACACTTTTCTGGAATAAACCTCTATTTTTAGGTTTCAGGATATACTATTAAAAAGAAATGTAAAACAAAACAGGAGTGTATCATTTTATATCAAGAATAAAATTGAAAGTACAAAAAGAAACTTAAACCCCCTAATACCAGTACTTGAAGGAAAGTGCCACATATTAGAAGGAAGTCTCAACTTATGGCAATCGTCTCCAGGAGAGGATAATGGCTATTACAAATCGAAAGTATCCCATGGCTATACATTTTATTTAATATCTTTAGTGAACGTCAAACAGACTATAATGGTATAAGATACAATCCAGCAGTTGAAAATAGCCGTTGCATACCTAATCTAACAGAGGTCCCCGGTAAGCAGCAATAAGGAAATATTAATCGCAAGCTCTGGAACATGAACAACAAAAATATGTATGATTGAAACATGACACTATCCACCAGAGGCAAAAAGAAGGTAGATATAAGCAAATATATGTCACCATGCTGCCTCTGACTACCATTCAGTAAATTACATACCGTATAGTGAGCTTTTTATATAAAACCATACCGTATAGTAAGCTGCTATTATAAAACCATACCGTATAGTAAGCTGCTATTATAAAACCCTGAACCTGGAATAGTGGTGTAACAGAATAAAAGAAAAACAATCTGTAAATATCAGACGAAAAAGGATTGATGCTAAAAGCTGGTACAAAGCAATTACAAATAATAGTTCAATCGTGTTTTACTAGACTCATATATCAATCAGTACGTATCCGATGGATTCAGATACAGACGTCATAAACAGTCTGAGAAAGGAACATTTCCTTATTTTCATAATGACATTGCTAAATGCAAAACTATAAGTAAAAATAGGACGTAAGTCAATAAGTGATCGCAACTTTATATATATATATAATATATAATTCTTACTCGATTTATCCTTTTCCTGACCTGTTGATATTTTTTTTTTAATCAACGTGTGGTTCGTTTGATCTCAAGTGTTCATTGGTACAAACTCGATTTTGACGTCAAATTTTCATGCTTTCCTCTGAAAAAAGACCATGCCTGATGACGTCGCATAGAAAGATCACATCTTTTCCGGGCTGTTCGAAAGGAAGGATTGAGATTGTCTGCATACCGTTCTGAAAATCATTAGAGAAACAGATTCCACCATCAGATCTCGTTCAATACGAATTTATCCACTCTCGAAAGTTAAATTTTAAACATTTAACTGTCTCGAGTGGATAAATATCTAGTTATGTTTTAGTTTATTGATACAAAATCAATGATAGTACTGAGACATATTTTATTACAAGTTTATTTAAAAAAGAGGGACGAAAGATACCAAAGGGACAATCAAACTCATAAATCTAAAATAAACTGACAACGCCATGGCTTAGAATTAAAAAGACAAACAGACAAACAAAAGTACACATGACACAACATAGAAAACTAAAGAATAAACAACACGAACCCCACATCGAGACGTTCACATAGATCGATCGGTTTACAATTGCAATTATTTGTGATTTGTTTGTTGTGCATACACTGATTTTGTTTAATGGATGAACGTTTCCCTTCTTTTCTATTCCATAGAGCTTGCATTAATTTCACATGTACAAAAAAAGAAGCATATTGATGTTATGCCGAACACAAATGTACACAAAATAGAATATTGAGTTAAGTCGAGTACACATGTACATAAAACTAGAAAACTAAGGTTATGCCGATTACGGGTACACAATCATGTACATACAACTAACAAATTGAGGTTATGCCGAGTACACATGTACACAAAACGTTGATATTGAGGTCATACCAAGTGCACATTACACATGTTACACACAACTAGAATACGGAAATTAATTCTAACCACACATTACTCATACAACATTTGCATATTGAGGTCATGCCAAGTACATTTGTACACAAAACTTGTAGATATGTGTTTCATGCCAAGTACACACGAGTGCATGTCCTTTCAAATATTTTGCGTTGACATGGCGCTCTGTCTTTCACTTGTTAATGCAATACAATTGAATTATTTATGTTTTTGTAGAATTTTGTTTAATGTAATATTACTCTCTTGGTATAAGCCTGCGCTCGTGTAGTAATCAGTCATTTGGTATAATATTATGTAATGTTGCTGAACGGATATTTAGAAATAGTCAAAGTGATTCGTCATCTGGTGAAAAATAATGTAATAGTATTCAATGAATGTTAATGAGCCTTTGATCAAGTTCTCATCAGATGTAATTAAACTATTTATTATTTATCATGATAAAATTATGCCTCACCTATGCCTGAAACATAATGTCATACTTGTAAAATTGACTCCCTCGCCGACATTGAAATTTATCGACGAAATAAGAGAAAACATAACAAACTGTTAGCTGTTCTTTAAAACTTAAACATTGTTGTCCTAATTTGATCAAATTCAACTTGTCATTCTAATCGCTTGACTTAAAATACATTTCCCCCTTATTAGTCTTTGATATTATGTCTTAAATCTGGCATTATTGTACCATATAGTATATGCTCAGAGTATATCTATCAAACATATTGTAAAGGCATACATCGACCTCTCCGACATTACGATATCGAAATATCTTAGCTGTTAATGTTATGTCCTTATATTAACATGTTGTGTTTCGTTTTCACCAAGGTCAGTTGAATAGATGCAATCCTTACTTAAACCCTTGTAAAGCGTATACATTTGTATTTCAATCTTGGGTTTGGTGCTTTAGAATTGGTTTGATTAACGAATGTAAATTAACGATTGCTAGGTAATGATTTGGATTTGAGAATTATAGTTTTATATTTACTACAAAAATGTGATCTCAAAGACAATTTCAAAAAGAAGATGTCCGTAAAAAGTGACAACATCAAATGCTATCAATCAACAGAACAAGTGAAAAACAACTGTTGTATTCCTAACTTGGTATCAAATACAGGTCAGTCGTATGTGGTCTAGAAACTAGTTTTATTTTAACCAAACAAAAACATGATAACATTTGTAGCTTTTTTAAAAAGAAATTAAATTAAACAATGACCAGTTAACAAGGTTTATTTTTAAAAATTAAATATAACACCACTGTTCACGTCCTTATCATTGTCGATTTTTCCACCTTTTAAGGAGCACTAAATAAAAGGGACACATTGATGCATTTAAGATATTTTCATTTATGTAGTATGTGTAATATATGATTCTGTCGAATTCTGTTTCTGCAAATAAAAATGCAGCTGTTAAACACGAAAAACATGATAGAAATTAAATAGGACAGGAAATATGCAATGAAATGAACAACATAAAATTGAATCTGACAACTGACAAAATGAAATATGACTTCAATTACAATTATTACAAATCAAATTTACTAATAGCATGCGGGAAATTAGGCTACACAACCTTTATTATATTATGAAGTGTTTGTTTTTACTTGATTAGTAAGTGTTGTTGTTATTGGTTGGGTTTGTTTTCATACGGAAAATGACAGTGGGGCATTTTGTATCGAATGGAGATGTTTTCAACAGGTTTTGTGGGGGAAAAAAACGTAAATATACACAGTATTCTGATAATATGATGTTACTTACAGTTTTTGTGACAGATAAATTCAAATTCTAATCAATAGTAGTAAAGCTCCACACATTTTCGAAGGCTTATATTGAAGCTGTTCTAAGAAAGATTGGACTTGATATACATTGTAGTTGTAGTTGTGTATTGGTACATGTATCTGTCTTTCTGTTATCTCAACATGTGTCTATTCTTTCTGTTCAAATATCAACATTATACATAAGTCGGTTTACTTTGGGGTTTTTCTCTCCGTTTTTGTTACGGCTTTGTATTGCAGGAATACTGCAAATAACAGGGTTAGATAATGACATTAATATGTTAATTTGAACACCAATATCACATCCTGTCAATCAATTTTCGTGTGTCGCTTTTCTATGATATGTCATCCATCTTGGTGAGTATGAAAGCTAATCTGTATACTATGGAACGGAGACATAATAATAGCTTATAAAATATATCGTAGCGAGTTGAATAGCTCCTAAAGGAATTGGAGCAGAACGGTATAAAACATTAATTTTATGAATCGGATGCTCTCGAAAGGAATAAGAACTGAAAAGTGTAAGACATTAATTCCATGATTGCTGCTTTCCGTATTATTAATGATCTCAGCGACTACAGTTTAGTCTTAAGAGAATCGTTAAAATATCAATGAAAAAATAACCTTACATGCATCTTTTAAACTTAATACATTTGTTGATACCTAAAAGTCTATTCTGTTTTACTACTGTATTTCAAAATTTATCTTTTAAGAGATTAATGATTTGTTATTTAATGTTTAATCTGTTAGTTTCTATTTTGACCGATTCCTAATCTCATACGAAGGTTTGTTTCATATCCCCCATCGGAGTGAGAGTTTTCAAAATGACAAAACATCTACCAATGCTAGTTATTAACTTTCATTTGTAATGAAGTTTGAATGATCTATCAGTAGATTGAGTAATACATTTTTAATCATCTGTGTACATGTATACTGT
Source organism: Mytilus edulis (assembly GCA_019925275.1). Lineage (NCBI taxonomy): Eukaryota > Metazoa > Mollusca > Bivalvia > Mytilida > Mytilidae > Mytilus > Mytilus edulis. Next base: position 108,282,736 of record CM034351.1, read on the forward strand.
TAATATTTTAAACCAAAATTGCATGTTAATTTTACCTTAGAACTTTTTATGTTATATTCCTGTTTATGCAAGATTAAGTATATAATTTTGTTGTTTTGTACGACAAACATTTCTAAGAATGTAAAAGAAGTCGGTTAAGTTACAAATACAGTCAGGATTCTACTTTGTCAAAATTATATCCCAATTACGCAACAAAAATTTGTCAATCGTAAAATGGAAGCCATTATTGGGATGTCAGTTTAACTCTTGAAAGCCGTTAAATATATCGACATGGCATCATTACGATTGTTAAATGACAGTTGTATTGTAATGGTAAATCTATGTTCCAGCTATAAAGCATTATTTAATTTTACTTCAATGCCTTTTTTGTCAATTTCAAACTACTGTCTGATCGGTTGTCAGGAAGAATTTAAGAACTTAAAAAACACTGAACATTCTATTTAAATATTTTGTTGCAGGGCGAACTTAACTTTTTCAGTGGTTAAAAACTGAATATTATCCTAGATACGTACAATACACGAACACATGTTTTCAAGTGTATAGTCAATCTAATGACACAACTTACCAAAATACAACTTATAGAGAGCAACGTACATTCGTTATCAATACACAACTGTTTCTACCAAATTCAAATCTATAAGACCTACCAAGAGTGAACAAATTCGACAGGAAAATGTGTTGTGTTCACCAATTCCATTAATAGGCAAAACATAAATCCGCCAAATTTGGTCTTTGTTGCACATCGCCCCTTTTTAAAGTATCATATTACACGCAATAAACATCAGTTGACTGAAAAGCTATAACAGACACAATAATTCGGTTATCCCTTTATCAAATTTCTACATAAAACCCGTCCTTCAAAAAAAGTAAGGAAAATATGTTTAAACATTTTCTGACTAATATGGAAGAAACACAATAATGGAATACTGTTGTTCTGGTTAGTGTTAAATGATATGTAAAGGAGTGTTTCACCTAATTGTTTCATATCAGAAACTTGACATGGAAGAACAGAATAATATCGTCAAAAACAATTTCAGGCAGACATATATATGTACCTAGACAGTATAATACAATCAAACTAAATATCAATCATGGTGGTAAATGTATAGAGCTCAATGTGATGGATGAAAATAAACAATTCGGTTGGATTTATCTGTGATTGTTTAGATAACGACGATCCGTGTTCAATGTTTGTCATTAAATTTTTTATCATACCAGGGATAATAACAATATTCTGTAATTTGTGTTTATCTATTGACTTTAACCAATGTTCTGAATAAGAGGTTATATCAAATAAAATGATTTCTTTATCGAACTCATAATTTTGAATAAAAAATGACCGTGCAAATGATCAAAACGTATTGGTAGACGAAATAAAGGATAAAAGGCATATGTAAATGCTATGTTTGGTGATATATTCAGATGTTATTATCCCAGCCATTGTTCGATGTTGTAATTTGTGGACACTACATACACTTATCACTGACATGTACATGTAAATAAGGTTTTTTACAGAGACATGTGCCTGTGTTTGGACAAAGCGAAATGATTTCATATGATACTCTTGTACAAGGATTCAATTGTATCCCGACATATTATAGAGGATTTCATAGTACAACAAAATAATACGCAAGGATTCAAAGTATCACAGTTATATAAGAAATGCATAGTACTTCAAAATGTGAAACAAGGGTTTTATAATATGAAATGTTAACCAGAATTCCAAAAGATTACAAGAATTCCTTTTGTTTGCCCTATAAGTTATTTTATTGGTTAAATGATAACCAATTTTTAGAAAGTTATCAAATGATTGCTTAAAAATTTCCAAGCATTTTAAGAAATGCTGCAGTCTGTATTTAATTACAAACATGAAGTTTCATTTCAAACTTGAAAAAAATGCTTTGTGGGTTTTTTTTCAATCCATACTCGACCTTTCAGGTATTGGATATTGTTCTAAGATAATTATTGTATTCATGTTTTTCATTTTGCTAATGTGCTTTGTATGTATGCCTTTTTGCGTGGCTCTGTCTATTCCGTCATTGTGTTATTGTGCTATTGTAAATGTTTATATTCTTGCCTTTTAGTTATGCTATTGTTCTTCTATGTTACATACTTCTTTTTTATAGTGATTAAAGATTATAACACAATGTTCACTGCTGTTCCCCTATTTTCGACATTTTTACCTATTATGTCTGTTTGTTATGTTCACACATTATTGTCAATGTAATGGAATTTTGAGGCGATTGTCATACAAGTGAGCGGTTTAAATAGCTTTAAAACCAGGTTAAATCCACCATTGTTCTAATGGTAAAATGCCTGTATCAAGTCAGGAATATGACAGTTGTTTTCAATTCATTTGATGTGTTTGCGTTTTTAATGTTGCTTTTCGATTAGAGACTTTCCGTTAATAATTTTCCTCGGAGTTTAGTATTTTTGACTTTCTGTTAAAAGGTACCAGGCTTAAAATTTAATACGCCAGACATGCGTTTCGTCTACAAAGACTCATCAGTGACGCTCAAATCAAAATAGTTAGAAAACCAAACAAGTACAAAGTTGAAGAGTATTGATGACCAAATATTCCAAAAAGTTGTGCCAAATACGGCTAAGTTTTTCTATGCCTGGGATAAGAAAATCCTTAGTATATCGAATAATTAATACTTTTTTAAACAGTAAATTTACAAAAAATATCAAATAATTGATATTCACGCCACCACCAAAGTTCTAAATACTTCCTCCACCAGCAGCGGCATTGACCTAAACTACTGGACTGGTGATACCATCGGGGACGAAACGTCAACCAGCAGTGGCATTGACTAGACTACTGGGCTGGCGATACCCTCGGGGACGAAACGTCCACCAGTAATGGTATCGACTAGAATACTGGGCTGGGGATACCATCGGGGACGAAATGTCCGCCAGGGTGGTATCGACCTCAAATAATTTTGAAAGCTTTCAAATTAAATGAATTAACATTTTCTTTACGTTTTTCCTTTTTTAAATTCTTCTATCACATAAAAAAGTTTCACTCAGTGGAAAACTAGATTGCTACCATCAACGTCATTTAGGTATCTGTTGGATAGATGTCTCTTGGCAATCATACAAATCTCTCTATTTTGTTCTTTAATTATGACAGCATGCAAATATAATTATATAACACACATGCTGAATTTCAATTTCAAATTTTAATGAGAAATTTAATCTGTAAAAACGCATTAAGCACTACTTGATAATACAAGTTTTTATAGCCGTCAGACATTATTTGTTTGAAGTCATTGATATCAATTTTGTAATGGAGTTAGTTGGTGCATTTTTACTAGTTTTTTGTTATTCACGGTAATAATAATAATACTTCCTGAAGCATATATTTTGGAACTGGCTTTTTCTTTAGAACATTTGTCATACATCGTTTCGTACGCGATAACATTGGATTTAATTTTGGAAAAGACCTTTTATAACAATTGATAAAGTTTCGTTTTTAACATTTTCTTTTTTAAAACTTACCGACCTTATTCTAACAGGTTATCAATTCAACCCTTATTGTATTATATCTTTATATATTGTTTTACCTGTATATATATATTGATTTTTAAATCAGAGTTAAAATTAAATAAAAGATTATTGTTACATACATAATTACAAAATTTATATGCAAATTTACCAACGAATCTGTTTATACCTATATGTTGTCATTGCAAACATTCATGTAATTTCTCTGACTGTTAATGACGTCTTTACACTAACTCCATTGAATTTGGATGTGTTCTGATTGATATTTATGTCCTAGGTACATTTTTATTTTAAAAACACAATTTTCAATTACAATGAAATATTGTTGGCTTTGAACTAGCGCTCAGTGACTGCAAATACACATAGATTTGCACTGTGTGTCTTGTGTGTTTATGTTTGGGGTGTAAGTGCTTCGTACCAACCAGACGAGTTTTGCACTTTTTTACTGATTTGTATTTTTTTTTTATTATGCAGTTCTGTTAAATAGATGTCCCAAGTTAAGGGATGTGTTTGGCGCAAGCAAACATGTTTAATCCTTCACAAGTATGTGTATATCTCAAGTCAGTGGTTATCGTTTGTTGTTGTATGTCTAATGTATATTTCATTTATTGTTTTATACATTCAATAGGACGTTTTGTTCTCTCGTTTGAATTGTTTAATATTTATCATTTTGAGCCTCTATTTGGTAATTATGCGGTACATTTTTGTATGTGTTGTTCTCATTGTTACAGCATGTACTGTGACTTATATGTTTTAATTTTCATATCACTTTGGTCTCTTGCGATCATGTATATCTGACCATATTCACGGTAGGTATATTGTCCGGCTAGGATCGTGGTTTTTCGAGTGATTTGATCGGGCTTTTTCGAGTGTGACCACTTTTTTTCGAGTGATTATGATCAAAAATGTAAACAAACAGACTTCCTTTTTGACAAAACGTGATATAGACGCTTGCGTTTAACATACAAGAATATACAAGGTGGGTCAGTATTAGAAATAAAAATTTATTATCAATCCGATATAATTTTTTGTTAAAAAAGTTGAATTTACCTTTAAAATGCCTTTATTCCAAAAAACAGAATAAAGCCAATTTCATATACATACCAATCCAAATGTCGATGGAAATGCATACACGGAATACTTATATCTTTAGATAGACAGACACTTTACAAAAATTCTTGTTATTGCATTGAAAACGACATTTTGAGACTAAATTCATTTCTATGTGCTCGGGTTTTTTCGAGAGCAGTCCGGGCTTTTTCGAGTGTGTCCGTTTTTTATCGAGTGATTATAAAAATTTCCTATAGCTTAAAATGATAAATGTCAGTGTATTTAACGTTTAAAAACAATAAAAAATAGTTCAAATATGTAATTTTCAAGACACGAAACGAATGCATTCATCAGTTTCGGTATTGGTGTACTACGATTAAACTTTATAAACAAGTATCGTTCATTTGTATATATTGTTGTTTGTCACTTCTTATAAATAGCATGTTTATTATATATATGTATGATGCCAACAATCTAGTGTAAGCATAGACAATTTGGATTGAGACGTACGTACATATAGTGTGTTCATTGTTAACTGTTTTTATAATTATGAAATTTAATTCACATTCAATTGTAAATGGAATAAAAACGGGTCGGATTTAGGGTGTATATGTTTTTTGTTTTTGTTTTTTATGATTTTATTTTGTGGAAGGGGGGCAGTCTTTTCGTTAGAATAATTCTTATTAAATAGAATTTTTCTAATTCTTCTCTGCTCTCCAATAGGTTTCTTTCTGCCTTTTTTGTAAACAGCTGCGCCATTAAGTCACGCTACGCCCGTAGCGTTTTCAAAGAATAAATTTCATTCTTTTATGGGTGTGGCTTATTAATTATATCTTGCATGAATAAACATTTCTCGTATCACACAGAGAATGATGCAAAAAATTGATGCGTTAATTTGATTTGCTTATTCAGAATCAATGACATTACGGTATCTCATAGGCTATTCGTTAGGTCATTTGCTAATGTATATTTCGTGTCAAAAATACTACACATAGGAATCGCGTCATTTTTATTCAACACAATGAGAGTATTGACCATATTAAGACAAATAGGTTTAACAACTTGTGAGAATTGGATACCGTTTGATATCAACTCTCTTTATTTGAATCAAACAGAATATTGAAATTAAATAACTAGAGTTTATATCAAGGGATATCCGTTCTCACTTGTTATGAAACCTATCAATAATTTTCAATGTCATCTATTAAAAATTTATGAAAAACCTAAAGGGAGGTTACCTTAATTCCCCAAAGTTTCGCGAAAACTTCTAACAGTACTTTAAAATTATTGTCTGTAAACCTGTAAAATCACCCCTTTTTAGCTCATCTGGCCCAATTAATGTCAAGTGAGATTTCCCCATCATCGTCCGTTAACTTTTACAAAAATATATTTCCTCTGAATCTACTGAACCAGGTTCATTAAAGATAAAGATAACTGTAAACAGCACGAATATTCAGTAAAGTTCAGGAATTACAAGCAAGTCACCATCACCAAAACAGAATTATGTCATGCATTCTATTTGAATTCTTGTCTTTAATGTTTAAGAGTGCCCTTTGAACAATATGCACTGCAGCACATAAACCAAGGTGAGCGACACAGGCTCTTTAGAGCCTCTAGTTTGTTTATTGAAATTCAATATCTCGGAAACGTAAAATCTAAACTTATAAGATCCGAAAAGGAGGATGCCTCAATAGATATAAACATTTCTCCGAAAATTAATATATATTGGTTACAACGTTTTTGGTTTATTTTCCGACTTGCTGACAACGGACGGACAACGGTATACCATAATACGTCCCGTATAAAAAAAAAACTGGGGTCTACCACGAAAAATATTATTAGCTGTGACAAAAAACGAACCATGAAATGCATGCAGTTGAAAAGATTATGAGTCCCTGCATTATGTTCTAAAGACCTTTTTACAAAAGAACCAATAAGTTATGGTAGAATGTTTTCCGAACAGAATATTGATAAAGGTTAATTTTGATCACCGTAGTAATATGGTTTTGTGATTGTTGGGAAGATATAATATTGTCCTTCACTTGATTACAGTTATAAACCAGAAAGAGTCATTTTTTTCGTGTCAAGAATACCTTTTCTTTATCACAATTTTCTTTGAAAAAACCCGGACCTTTTGTTAAAAAAACCGGACGATTTCACACTTGCTCTCGAAAAAGCCCGGACAATAATAAACACTCATTTGTATTGTTAGATACAAGGAAAGTGTGCTTCTCTGTTGATCAAAACCTTTATAGTTATCAAAATAAGTTGGATGGTCATGAAAAAACTATTATAATTACGGATTAGCAGTTAATTGACCTAATCGAAGATTTTTTTCACTCGAAAAAGCCCGAACTACAATCGAAAAAAACGGACCGAATCACTCGAAAAATTACGATTCTAGCCGGACACTATACCTACCGTGATATTGAACAGTCACAATAACGACATATGATTACCTCTAAGATAACAGGGACAAATACTGAAGATTGAAATACACTGTATAATGTGTCTGACGTACAATTCTACAATGTACACAGTACTGCATTGGTCATTTAAACAACGCGGAAGTGGTTTCCGTTGGCTTGTGTTTTTGCAGTAAAAATTTTAGTTTGTGTTTAAACCTAAAAATCAGGCTGTCTTGCTTTTGCTCCTTTTAATGGTTTCACTTTATGTCATGCATGTGTCTGAAGGTAAACGGTTTGAGTTTTGCTCAGTTTTGAAGACCTTTTATAGTTTTTTACAGTACCATACTATGGTTTATGACAGATAGCTGTCTAATTGGCAATCAGACTTCCATAACATCTTCATTTTATTTTGGGTAAAACTATGACCAACATAATTATATTTAAGTGAAAACAAACAGTAAAAACATTACATTCATCTTCTTTTTTCGAATATCGTCATTCTTAATTCAAAATGCCTTGGTGTGTATTCAGAATTCAAATTGTAAAGTTAGTACATCGATTTAATGTATATGTAACAACATCGATATACATATAAGGATTATAGACACATTTACAGGAAAATCATATAGGAAGGCTTACTAGTACATATAATGGCCTATGATGAACACAAGGCCTCTGTGTCGAAATACGCAGTCTTTCTGTACCCTTTTGAATTTAACTGCTTTTAATTGTCAGCGTCTTAAATCTTATACCATATATATTAACCTAGAAATAGTATTCTTCTTTACGATATTTCATGAATTAAAAATATCAAACTTTGTCATACACGTGAGTGTATTTTTCCATATCTATAGGAATCTCGCTACCAAACACAGGTTTTGTCTCCTCATTTTCGAATACAGTTTTTGTCTCTTCGTTACCAACTATGTTTGTCTCGTCTTTACCGAACATTTTTGTCTCCTCATCGCCTAGCATACTTTTGGTCTCCTCGTTCTTGTCTTCGGTTTCTTTCCCGTTTGTTTCTTTCTTTGAAGACTTTTGTTGCTTTGACAAAACGTAAAACTTTTTAAATAAAAAGAATGCTACAGAAAACGCGAGACCAAATAACAGTACAATTAACACACCAGACATATGCTTCACTCCAAACTTTACTTGTAAAACACTTTTACTCAGTGCATCGTCAGCACATTGTCTTTTATCCTCCCACCACCTGTAATGACAAAATAAACATTTACAGATTTTATTTTTTGTGTGTGAGCTACAAGTACTTTGCTTGTTGGCAAGTCTGATATAATGACTTGTAAGATTCTAAAGTCATTCGAAACAGTTCTTTATTAATCATAAAGCAAACTTGAAATACAATAAAACTTTATGAAACGGTTTTAAAAATGGTCCATTTTCTAAGTGAGGGATACACAGTTCCAACCGTGTTAATGACATCGACGTGTGAGGAATCCTGCAACAACTTTGTGACCGATCCGCAGGTGGTCTGATGCAGGGTAAATTGTTTGCCTAATATCAAAATTTATTTTCCTCCTAAATGATATTCCAAATTTCCCGCCATCCTGGTTGCCCAAAGTTATCTAGTCAACACTTATCTGATGTAGAGTCTAGTTTGTTTTCGTCTTGAACATTCAAATAGAAGCCAATGTATACAAAAAATATGATTATTTTTTTTACTGCATAGCTATCACTTTATGAAATGATATAAAGCAAAAGAAAACATTGAACAACTCATACCAATTACTTTAAATAACGTTTTATATATAAATTCCGACAAGCAAAAGCTCCAAGCAGTACCCTTTAAAACGTGTTTTTACCACACTACCACTGATTATGGATTTGAAATACTTTCAGAAGAAGGTTAACATCAATCAACAATATCAGTAAAAGAAAGATAACTCAGCTTCTAACTTGGATCTGTAATGGATCGATTGATTTTACGTTCACTGGCCAATATTGCACGCTTGAGACGAGAATTTTCGAACCAATTAATAATTAATACAAAAAGGTAGATCCTGCAATAGGAGTATATTAATATATCAACTTCACGAAATGCAAAAGTTCAATGATGTCACAGAAACAGTTTTATCATATTAGCTCTTTATAATGAAAGGCAGACCCTTTTAATGACTTGCGAATGGTAATATTGAATAAACATAAAAAAATATATATCTTAAAAAGCTTCCAGTGGCAGATATTTCATGGACACTCTAACTTACTAACATATTAAGGGTACATATATCAACAACATTAACCAACCTTTTTCTGAGTCTTGTAATAAAGCCCTTTTCTTTCAATTGTAGTATAGCAATGTTAATTGAAGTTTTAGCAGGATTACCAGCTTTCATTACGATGCCATGTTCCTGTAATCTGATTGGCTGACCAGACATTTTAGTTTTACAGTAATTTTTTTCGAAATATGAATTAATAAGGTAATCATAAATGAATGCAAAATTTCCTTCTCCAGATCGCTGTCGACCTTGACTGGAATTCGTAACAAGACCGCTACTCTCTATAACTCGTTTCCAAATTGTTTTATATGTAGTGTCTTCAGAGCTTTGCAGAAAACGCATTGTGGCTGAATTATTTATTGTCCCTACTTGTATATTTGTTCGTTCTGCTAATTCTATTAATGTCTCTACAGGTTGATCTAAGTTAACTTTTGTCAAAAATGCTGCCATATTTGCTGTGTACGTCGAGACAGTTATCAATACAAAAAATGTAAACCCAGCAGTAAGAATCCTCTGTGAACTCGGCCGAGGTGAAAAATCTGTTCCCCTCATTAATACAGTGCCGATAGAAAACCAGAGAACTTCTTTTAAAGTAAACTTCCTCTCTGGATTACCTGTGTCTAACATTAGATAGACAATACAGACAGTAACAGTTGCTCCTAAAATCCCCATCCATAACTCAAGTGTGAATGGACGCATGAACTGAAATATGGAAGAATGTTCCTTTGGTTTTGATATTAACATATTGACTCCTGTACTGAGTACACCTAGGCTGAAATCTACGACTTCTTCACGTTCTGATGTAATAGATATGGCTCCCATGCCTAACGTGGCATTCTGTTCAAATAAACATGTACATATTATTCAGTTATTGAAGTATGTTAATACAGATAAACGTTTAAGATAAAGATTAGAATTTTAGAAAAACGACAACTGCTTACAAGTATGGTCTTAATGAATTGAAAGAAAATTAAATCTAACAGAAATTCAATGTTATCATAGAGAAATTATTATTTATGTATAATTCACTTAAACAACCTTGTATCTAATGCCTTCGTATTTAATTTCCTATAAAATAAACAATACTGTAAAAATTTCAAATACTGCAATTATCATGCTGACGAACAAAATGTCAAGAAGACATCACTAAATGTACTATTGCATACAACCATATGAATAACCTGCTATAACAGTTTAAAATGTAGAAACGTTTTACACCCGGTATTGAGAAACCCGGTCAAGAATTAACTACTGGAACTCCATATGAACACTCACATATTATCTAATAAAATTATATACTCAGCTGATATTATATTATAATTGTAACTGCTAGATCACAGAACAATTGGAAGGACTCCAACAACTAATAAATTACTTTTGTAAGAATGACATAATGATTGTTGTATCTTTTAAGGTTTCTATTGAAACGTTTCAAAGTTAATACACCTTCGGATAATTTTGGTTGATCTCCGTGTGTCTTTACGATTTATCTTTTAACATATACCATAACTTATTTTAAATACATCTAATGACAATTTTTCCATATTTACAAAAACTTAGTTTTTTCATTAAGTCCTTATATAAAATAGGTCCTAACTAACCCCTGTCCTAACCTAACTATAGACTTAAATTTCACAATCACACCTTTTTATACATTCAACAAGAATTCTTGAGTTCTTTCAAAAAGACTTATCATAAGTTAAGTCCTAACTCACGCCTGTCCTGACTTGTAATATCATTCCATTCATTAATTAAGTCTTAACTCACCCCAGCCCTGACTTCGTCTATCATCCCGTTCCACCGGCCGTTTATTTCTGATCCGTATGCATTGTTTGGACTGGGATAAAGTTCGTATTTGAATGATAGTAACTTAGATAATTCCTCTAGCAGGTCTATTGTAAAACCCTCATATCCAACATTGCCTCGTTTGTTCATAATAAACGGTTCCTCCTACAAGTATAGAGTATCACTTTTTATATTATTTTTCGAGGTAAAATTGCACACATACGGTAGACAATATTATACTAAATATGTGAAGTCTTACTTATCATATAAAACAATGATCGTAAATTAACTCAACATCAAATTGGCAGAGCAAATTTTAATGTTCGGCTGTTTCTATGTTGTGTTTTGTGTACTGTTGTGTTTTGTGTACTGTTATGTTTTGTGTACACTGTTGTTTTTTGTGTACACTGTTGTGTTTTGTGTACTGTTGTGTTTTGTGTACTGTTATGTTAGTGTACACTGTTGTGTTTTGTGTACTGTGGTTTTGTGTACACTGTTGTGTTTTGTGTACTGTTGTGTTTTGTGTACTGTTATGTTTTGTGTACTGTTGTGTTCTGTGTACACTGTTGTGTTTTGTGTACTGTTGTGTTTTGTGTACTGTTATGTTTTGTGTACACTGTTGTGTTTTGTGTACTGTTGTGTTTTGTGCACACTGTTGTGTTTTTGTATGTATACTGTTATGTTTTGTGTACTGTTTGTTTTTGTGTACACTGTATGTTTTGTACTGTGTTTTGTGTACACTATTGTGTTTTGTGTACAGTACTGTTGTCTTTTTCTTTAATTTCATAAAAGATGCTTATGGTAATGTTACAGTTTCTATCATACATATATAGGGTCTTAGGGATAGTCGGACATTTGTCGGGTCTATCATACATATATAGGGTCGTAGGGATAGTCGGACATTTGTCGGGTCTATCATACATATATAGGGTCGTAGGGATAGTAAGACATTTGTCGGGTCTATCATACATATATAGGGTCGTAGGGATAGTCGGACATTTGTCGGGTCTATCATACATATATAGGGTCGTAGGGATAGTCGGACATTTGTCGGGTCTATCATACATATATAGGGTCGTAGGGATAGTCGGACATTTGTCGGGTCTATCATACATATATAGGGTCGTAGGGATAGTCGGACATTTGTCGGGTCTATCATACATATATAGGGTCGTAGGGATAGTCGGACAATTGTCGGGTCTATCATACATATATAGGGTCGTAGGGATAGTCGAACATTTGTCGGGTCTATCATACATATATAGGGTCGTAGGGATAGTCGGACATTTGTCGGGTCTATCATACATATATAGGGTCGTAGGGATAGTCGGACAAAAATTTGTCGGGTCTATCATACATATATAGGGTCGTAGGGATAGTCGGACATTTGTCGGGTCTATCATACATATATAGGATCGTAGGGATAGTCGGACATTTGTCGGGTCTATCATACATACAGTGGAGATCACAATCTAATTAAAAACCGATCTCTCATCGCTCCTGTTTCTGATATGTCGCGTGGGAGATCTAAAGAAACCGGCTTTGAGGTCACATGTGAGTGAACTAAAAGTTATGAATTTATAAAGATATGCAAATGAGTTGACGACCTATTAATAAGCCAATCAAAAAAGTTTATGAATTATTTTGACTGACGATTTCGTCGTAAATAAAATGAGTTACATCCCTTTGCCTTACGTTAAACTTCCAAGATCGTGGAAGACTCAATTTCATTGGTCGAAAAAGACACACCTACGAGGTCACTCACATGTGACCTCAAAGCGGGTTTCGTTAGATCTCCCACGCGACATATCAGAAACAGGAGCGATGAGAGATCGGTTTTTAATTAGATTGTGGAGATCACTTCTAACCTTTCATTAAATCTGTCAGGAGAACTGTTCTAGAACAGTACGTAGAACTGTCAGCCTGACACCTTTTAGTCAGCTCTAGGTTAGAACTGTTCTAGCTAGAACTGATTTGGTCAGTTCTACCTAGAACTGATTCGGTGTTGACATGAATATCAATAATGTGGTCATTTTTTTTTTAAATTTCCTGTTAAGAAAACTTCAAATTTTTCGAAAAACTAAGGATTTTCTTATTCCAGGCATAGATTTCCTTAGCCGTATTTGGCACAACTTTTTGGAATTTTGGATCCTCAATGCTCTTCAACTTTGTAATTGTTTGGCTTTTTAAATATTTTGATATGAGCGTCACTGATGAGTCTTATGTAGACGAAACGCGCGTATGGCGTACTAAATTATAATCCTGGTACCTTTGATAACTATTTACACCATTGGGTCGATGCCACTGCTGGTGGACGTTTCGTCCCCGAGGGTATCACCAGCTCAGTAGTCAACACTTCGGTGTTGACATGAATATCAATAATGTGGTCATTTTTTTTTATAAATTTCCTGTTAACAAAAGTTCAAATTTTTCGAAAAACTAAGGATTTTCTTATTCCAGGCAATTACAAAAACTTATAAGTAAAGTAGGACTTCATTTTTATGGGAGTTTTACTGCTCTTTTTTTTACCTTTTCTGAAATTGTTTAAATATATCTATCATGAAATCAAATAATAATCAATTGTCTTTCGTAATCATTGGGGTCCTCTTTAATTTGTTAAGCTCCTGCAAGTCTCTCATACTTTTGATTTTGTCATTTGATTATGGATTTTCCGTTTGGAATTTTCCTCGGAGTTCAGAAGTTTTGTCATTACAATTAATACTGCCCACACAGTGGTCGCTGTGTCAGCCACTGCATCAGCTAGATTTTTGACACCCTTTGCTGTCTACCCCTTTCAGTTTGTCTTATACGCTCTCTTCAATCTCCGTCACAGCTATCCACCTGTATGTTTAAGCTGTAACCACCTTGCCAAATAAAATTCAACTGCTTAATAACCACGCAGATATTTTAAATGTTTAATTTTACTTGGGCATTCAGTGAAATTCTGAATTTAACCAAATATACGATATACGGAGAATGTGTTCATGGGACTCAAATAATGCCACATCTTGCATATAATGTTATAAAGAGTCTTTACACAAGAATGGTAAAATAGTTATCAAAGGTACCAGGATTATAATTTAGTACGCCAGGCGCGCGTTTCGTCTACATCAGACTCATAAGTGACGCTCATATCAAAATATTTATAAAGCCAAACAAGAACAAAGTTGAAGAGCATTGAGGATAAAAAATTCCAAAAAGTAAAAGTGGCGCCACCCAAATTTCCACTGTTTTTATGGTATTATACGTTTTATAAAATTTGGTTGAGGAAAAATTAAATAAAGGAACGGCAACTAATTGTTAGGACGTACGTATACGTATTAACAACACTTAATGTCCCCTACACTGCAGCGGATGATATAAAAAAAATCAGACGTTTTTATACTGAAATTGAACATACCCGACAAATGTCCGAATATCCCTACGACCCTATATATGTATGATAGACCCGACAAATGTCCGAATATCCCTACGACCCTATATATGTATGATAGACCCGAAAAATGTCCGAATATCCCTACGACCCTATATATGTATGATAGACCCGACAAATGTCCGACTATCCCTACGACTCTATATATGTATGATAGACCCGACAAATGTCAGACTATCCCTACGACCCTATATATGTATGATAGACCCGACAAATGTCCGACTATCCCTACGACCCTATATACAGTGGAGATCACTTCTAACCTCTCATTAGAACTGTCATTAGAACTGTCATAGAACTGTTCTAACCTGTCCTAGAACAGTTCTACCTAGAACAGTTCTACCCTAGAACTGTTCTAAGTAGAACTGTCAGAATCAGTTCTAGGTAGAACTGACTAAATCAGTTCTAGGTAGAACTGTCAGGATCAGTTCTAGGGTAAAACTGTCTAAATCAGTTCTAGGTAGAACTGTCCAAATCAGGTCTAACCGTAGAACTGTCAGCAGAACTGACTAAATCAGTCAGGACTGTAGAACAGTTCTAAACTGACGTCACTGCAGTAAGGGCACTTTAGAATTTAGAAGAAATAAATCACTTCCAATTACTTTGCTATATAATAGCAGATTTTCTATATTTCTTTCTGATCATACGTTACATGTACAAATATCGAAGTGAATAGGAGGTTATCCAACTCATCGGAGAAATATTTTTATAAGATTGCATAGGAAACATCATTGTTTACGTTTCTTCGTTCCCCGTTTTTAACAGTCTCTTCATACATGTCATAAATATATCTCTGCATTTAATTCATGGAATTTTAATCGTAATTTACCTTGTTTGCCTTGGATTTACATTCATTTAAGATTCTGTTTTGACAAATGTTCATACGAAAATTGTACAGTGGATGAATTATGGGATATTAATGATAAAAGTGTTGTATTATAACGTGAAAAAAAACTATATACATTTGCCCCATCTCGTCAATTTAGCCAGACTTATCCATAACGATTATAAATGATATCTGGGAGTCTGAAACTCAGAAAAATATACTCATCTGAACATGAATGAAGCATTTGCCATTGGACATTTGGCTACAAACAAAATCATGCATTTTTCTTTGCCTTCTTCTATTTGTCTTCAAATTATATTAACAGTATACTATTCCAAGAAGAGAACTTCCCATACATGTACTTTTTATTTTAAAATAAGGTATATGAATCAGTCATGTGAGTGTTGGATGATGCCGTAAAATAGTTTTGTTTAAAAAAAAACCATCACAAACTAACTGACTTAAAAAGTCACTTTAGTGACGGTTCATTATTATGGATACAGAGAGAAAATAAGGGTGCGCTAAATGTTTAGATATGGTATAAATACACCTTACCGCTATTTGTCTGCCATTACTGGATATCGCACAGGTTCCCGTACAAATTTGACATCATAAAACAAAATATCTGACGCCACAATGGAAAAGTGATTGTTGTATGCTTCAAAAGTTCAAGAGGCCAGGTCAGCCAGGATTAGCAATATAGGTGTATTGTGTTCCAAAGTTGGTCTCATTTTTATCATACGATCCGTCCTGACATAGAAATATTATTGAAATTTGTTTACTATTCAATATTTTGAATAAAAAGAGGACTTGAAAATTGCTGGTACTCTAAATTGATGTGAAAATCTTTTAGCCAATGTGTTACAATATTGCTGTCATTTGAATTATACAATCCATCGTGATATGTAACTACATGTATAAGTGATTTACTATGCGGCTATATATATATATTTTCACATCAATTTAGAGTACCAGCTATTTTCTGCAAGTCCTCTTTTTATTCAAAATATTGAATTGTAAACAAATTTCAATAATATTTCTATGTCAGGACGGATCGTATGATAAAAATGACACACACTTTGGAACACAATACACCTATATTGCTAATCCTGGCTGACCCGGCCTCTTGAACTTTTGAAGCATACAACAATCACTTTTCCATTGTGGCGTCAGATATTTTGTTTTATGATGTCAAACTTTTACGGGAACCTGTGCGATATCCAGTAATGGCAGACTGTTGTACCCCTATTTTTGACATTTTTACTCTTTGAGTATGTTTGTTTTGTTCATGCATCGTTGACAATGTAATGGAATTTGATGCGACTGTCATACAAGTGAGAGGTTTAGCTAGCTATAAAACCAGGTTCAATCCACCATTTTCTACATTAGAAAATGCCTGTACCAAGTCAGGAATATGACAGTTGTTATCCATTCGTTTGATGTGTTTGGACTTTTGATTTTGCCTTTTGATTTTTGATTTTCCTTTTTGAATTTTCCTCGGAGTTCAGTATTTTTGTGTTTTTACTTTTTTTTTTTTATACCATATCTAAACATTTAGCGCACCCTTATTTTCTCTCTGTATCCATAATAATGAACCGTCACTAAAGTGACTTTTTAAGTCAGTTAGTTTGTGATGGGTTTTTTTAAACAAAACTATTTTACGGCATCATCCAACACTCACATGACTGATTCATATATTTTATTTTAAAATAAAAAGTACATGTATGGGAAGTTCTCTTCTTGGAATAGTATACTGTTAATATAATTTGAAGACAAATGGAAGAAGGCAAAGAAAAATGCATGATTTTGTTTGTAGCCAAACGTCCAGTGGCAAATGCTTCATTCATGTTCAGATGAGTATATTTTTCTGAGTTTCAGACCCCCAGATCATTTATAATCGTTATGGATAAGTCTGGCTAAATTGACGAGATGGTGCAAATGTATATAGTTTTTTTTTACGTTACAATACAACACTTTTATCATTAATATCCCATAATTCATCCACTGTACAATTTTCGTATGAACATTTGTCAAAACAGAATCTTAAATGAATGTAAATCCAAGGCAAACAAGGTAAATTACGATTAAAATTCCATGAATTAAATGCAGAGATATATTTATGACATGTATGAAGAGACTGTTAAAAACGGGGAACGAAGAAACGTAAACAATGATGTTTCCTATGCAATCTTATAAAAATATTTCTCCGATGAGTTGGATAACCTCCTATTCACTTCGATATTTGTACATGTAACGTATGATCAGAAAGAAAAATAGAAAATCTGCTATTATATAGCAAAGTTTTTGGAAGTGATTTATTTCTTCTAAATTCTAAAGTGCCCTTACTACAGTGACGTCAGTTTAGAACTGTTCTACAGTCCTGACTGATTTAGTCAGTTCTGCTGACAGTTCTACGGTTAGACCTGATTTGGACAGTTCTACCTAGAACTGATTTAGACAGTTCTACCCTAGAACTGATCCTGACAGTTCTACCTAGAACTGATTTAGACAGTTCTACCCTAGAACTGATCCTGACAGTTCTACCTAGAACTGATTTAGTCAGTTCTACCTAGAACTGATTCTGACAGTTCTACTTAGAACAGTTCTAGGGTAGAACTGTTCTAGGTAGAACTGTTCAAGGACAGGTTAGAGAACAGTTCTATGACAGTTCTTTTGACAGTTCTAATGAGAGGTTAGAAGTGATCTCCACTGTATATAGGGTCGTAGGGATAGTCGGACATTTGTCGGGTCTATCATACATATATAGGGTCGTAGGGATATTCGGACATTTGTCGGGTCTATCATACATATATAGGGTCGTAGGGATAGTCGGACATTTGTCGGGTCTATCATACATATATAGGGTCGTAGGGATATTCGGACATTTGTCGGGTATGTTCAATTTCAGTATAAAAACGTCTGATTTTTTTTATATCATCCGCTGCAGTGTAGGGGACATTAAGTGTTGTTAATACGTATACGTACGTCCTAACAATAAGTTGCCGTTCCTTAATTTAATTTTTCCTCAACCAAATTTTATAAAACGTATAATACCATAAACACAGTGGGAATTTGGGTGGCGCCACTTTTACTTTTTGGAATTTGTTATCCTCAATGCTCTTCAACTTTGTTCTTGTTTGGCTTTATAAATATTTTGATATGAGCGTCACTTATGAGTCTTATGTAGACGAAACGCGCGCCTGGCGTACTAAATTATAATCCTGGTACCTTTGATAACTATTTTACCATTCATGTGTAATGAATCTTTACAACATTATATGCAAGATGTGGCATTATTTGAGTCCCATGAACACATTCTCCGTATATCGTATATTTGGTTAAATTCAGAATTTCACTGAATGCCCAAGTAAAATTAAACATTTAAAATATCTACGTGGTTATTAAGCAGTTGAATTTTATTTGGCAAGGTGGTTACAGCTTAAACATACAGGTGGATAGCTGTGACGGAGATTGAAGAGAGCGTATAAGACAAACTGAAAGGGGTAGACAGCAAAGGGTGTCAAAAATCTAGGTGATGCAGTGGCTGACACAGCGACCACTGTGTGGGTAGTATTAATTGTAATGACAAAACTTCTGAACTCCGAGGAAAATTCCAAACGGAAAATCCATAATCAAATGACAAAATCAAAAGTATGAGAGACTTGCAGGAGCTTAACAAATTAAAGAGGACTCCAATGATTACAAAAACTTGAAAGTAAAGTAGGACTTCATTTTTATGGGAGTTTTACTGCTCTTTTTTTTACCTTTTCTGAAACTGTTTAAATATATATATCATGAAATCAAATAATAATCAATTGTCTTTCGTCTCATTTTTTTTATAAAATGGCATCAAAAAGCGTAAAAAAGTGTTTGTGAACATTCGACCGTACGGTGACATATAGTTGTTAATTTCTGTGTCATTTGGTGTCCTGTGGAGAGTTGTCTCATTGGCAATTATACCACATCTTCTTATTTTTATACTACAAAAAGTCTGAACAAACAGAAAATACGGGCAGTCAAACAAAAACATCCCTTGTAAATAAACAGGTAAAATATAATAATTATGTTTTCGAAATAACTTTGAGGGCTAAAATAGTCACCAGCTTTCTAATAATGAATTTTGATGCACAATTACTTTCATATTTGAAAAATCCTCTGGGTCAAAAATGCAGGATCTACTCTCCTTCCGGAAGACCTGAGATCATCCCGGGTTTTATTTGGTTTCGTGTGGGTTAGTTTTTAGTTTTCTATGTTGTGTTATGTAGACTACTGTTTGTCTTCTCGTCGGCTATCGTTTTTCGCTATGACTGTGTCGGTTTGTTTTCGACCTTTGAATTTGATTGTTCCTATGGCATCTTTGGTCTCTCTTTTAAAACTTTACACCTTCTTGCAAAAGTACAGACGCGTACCGTACACGGAGGAATTTGTGTACAGTTAAAATAAATAGTGACAATATGTTTTTGCAGAAGCAAAGTTATGAGAATTAATCAGAGCTGCACACATTTTTAGAGAATCGTGTAACGGTCATGTATACTCGAGTATGACCGAGCAGAGATCGATGAGTGGTCGAATGTAGTCGAGTATAGATCGGGTATCTGTCGAGTTGGTCTGTGATGAAAAAAATATAGAAGTCGCAGCGATCATGAAGCGGTCGGGAGTCGGTCGATATAATCTGGACAACTTGTCGAACAGGTTGGCGTTGATTGGGAAAGGATCGGATATTAGTCGAGCAATGATCAAAATGAACGAGTAATGATCGGTAAACTATTTCGGTGTGAGCCAAGACTCCGTTTTGAAGGCAGTACATTTACCTATAATGGTTTATTTTTATAAATTGTTATTTGGATGGAGAGTTGTCTCATTGGCACTCACACCACACCTTCCTATATCTATTTGTATTATGACTATACTCGATCTCTACACGATCCTTTCCCGATCAATTCGACCGCTACTCGACGAATTATCGATTTGTTCTCGAGTGACTGGCTTCTCAATCCTTACTCGAATGTTTTGACATGTCAAACACTCTCGAGTGGAAAGTCAGATCGATGACGACATTCTTGTCGATTGAGTCAGACCTGCAGTCTCCCGATCGCTTAAGTTGTCTTGGTCGAGTTGGTCTGATCGGCTGTGTGAACCCAGCTTATATCAACAGAAATTTGTTTCGTAAATTCATCCCTTTTCAATTCTTACCATAACAAATACAACTTTAACAATGTCTGGGAAAATACCACGTGTGTCTTTTTCCAGAGTGTCATTAAAAGGAATAAGAACCAGTCTGTCATGTGTAGTATTACCTTTTGGTCTCCATTCACCAATCTTTAAAGAAAGCATTGAAACACTTAAAATGTATTCATGATTGATAAACTTCATAATCAAATATTTAATATTCATTCAAAATGAAAATATAATCTAAATTAAAACACTTAATTTATAATCCGTTGCGTCCGTATCGCTTTCTAGATTTAATTTCATCAGGAATGCTCAAATCCCACAATAAGCATATTGAGATTGAAGCCAAGAATGAATATGTAAATAATGATCTTCAGGTATTTTATATATGTTCCCAACTTGTTCACTATGCTCGTGTCTTTAGGCGTTTTGGATTTCAATGAACGTAATACGTGTACTAGTGGAAAATGATTAAAGGATTTCCTTTAAGTACTACAAATCTCCTTACTAAATTCTTTAATCGATTCAAACATATGGTTTTGAAGTTTTACTGTAAGAAGATTACTGAACTTATATCACTTCCCTATTATTTAAACTGTGATGTTGTTTATCGAGCCCGTAAGTTTATATCCGATCCCAAAAACTTCTCGATCCTTCGAATAAAAGGCATTCTTAAAGGTTATCATGATCAATAAAACATTTAAATTAGATATTTGAATATTGTTGTTTTATCTGTTCGAATATCAATTGAATTATCAATAACTTAAAACCGAACTAAATTGCATTGCTACATACCTAATAGCATTCTCTTCTTCTACTTAATCTATTTACGATATCAAAATAGGTAAATTATTGTTGCCTTTGTTTACCTTTTTAAACAATGAAGTGCCACCATGGTTGTACAGGTGAAAAGCGTAATCAATCCTCTTCCCTTCCGAGTCGAATTTTACTGAACCCGTTTTACCATTTGGTAATGTCGACTACAAAAGAAATATATCAAATAGAAAAACAACACTGCATTAATAAGTTCCAGATTTCTAAATCTGTATTACAAGTGTACGGCTAGTTTCTAACTTCTTCACTATTTGGCCTCTAGTGACTAGCTGTCTTATAGGTTGCATTTCTGTAAATATTGACAATGCAATTTCCCATAGGAACTCCTTTTACGGCTAAAACTGTACCACTTTTACTATGAAGTTTTGAAAAAAATCTTATCCTAGAATTGAAAGTTCGTATGCACCACAATTTTTTCAAAGGTCAAAATATAGGGCTGTGCGGCATATTTTCAACGTTTATATGGCCTGAACTTCTCAGAGTTTAAACTTACACTAATTTTCTTAACTATCCCTACCTCGAATGAAAGGTTACCACAGATTTCAATGTAAACAATATGCACGTGTTTATTTACTGGTAACATTCCCAAGTTCTGTCTCTGCGATATGGAACACAGAGAGCATAACTGGGAACCAGTATGTAAACAAAATTTATTTTCTATGAATATTCAATTACTCCCCAAAAGAGGCGTGTTTTGAGAAACAGCTGTATTTACAAAGTGCAACCTATAGGCAATCAAACCATATCGTTTTATTCTATACCTGACAGACTAAACTTATACACAAAACTTTGTTTGTCCACTAATGTCTCCTGATGATTCGTACAATAAGTTTACTTCGATTTTAAAGTTCTAAAATGTTAGAGATCAGGTCATATTTCTGAATATATGATTTGAGAGGGAAGAAGAAGTTACATGTATTAATTTATTAAAATGTTTTACATTTGGTACGAAATTCGGTATCAATAACGAGGAGACATTTACATACATCAAAAACTAGATTCATACAGGGAAACAACTCTGAGTACTCTTATATCTGTTCTTTGTGTCTTTAGTAGTTTAAAGCAATGAACATGTGGTTGCATACAGTAATGCATTTAATTTTGAATTACCATGATAACTAGAACAAAAATGTGTCCGGAGTATTCATTTTCTATGTTCAGTGGACAGTGAACATTGGGTAAAAACTCTCATTTGGAATTAAAATTTAATTTAGCAAAATCATATCATAGGGAACATGTGTACTAAGTTTCAAGTTGATTGGATTTCAACTTTATCAAAAACTACCTCGACCACAAACTTTAACCTGAAGCGGGACAGATAGACGAACGAACAGACGACAATGAACGGACGGACGAACAAACGAACGCACTGACCAGAAAACATAATGCCCACAAATGGGACCTACAAATATTTAAGTGACATGGAACAAATTTTCACTTGAACCACCATAAATTCTGTATATTATTTTGTGTCAGGAATATGTCAGGAATATGTAACCTAACTTTACAAACCAACATCCAATTTTGTACAATATTCGATTAATACATGTTATAATGTCTCTTTTAATTATGTCGATCTATGCTGAAGTTAACCTTACCTCATACATTCTACTTTCGAATTAAAATAATATTTGAATTATTTATCAGGCGCGTAGCTACGTTTACGTCAAAACGCCCGGGCGTACACTTGAATTTTGGTAAAAGGGAATATTTAAATCTCAATATACAGTATTAAAAATCTACTGGTTTAAAGCACATTGTTGTGAAAGTACAATTTACACGACGTTACGTTATATTTATTCCCGTACTTTCACTTTCCCATTGTTGACGTCAACTTCCGCCGAGCAATTGTTTATATGGTTTTGAAGAGCGAAGTTGATATACACCTCGAACGAAGAATAAGAAGATTGATATTTGACTTGATATATATTTTATAAAAGGTAAACAGCATACATTTTACACATTTTACACACTGTATTATTTTACTGATCTCCGCATCAGGTTCTAAATATATACTTTGCCCTATTTATAGATTGTAGTTCCCCCTGTTAAATATAGCGCGATCGGCAATTCAAACACGTTAACGTTGGTTGTTCATTTGTTATTATTCATTCGCGTATTCCTGTGTGAATAAACTGTGTTGTATATTTATTGTGTATTATAATAAAGTATTGTATTTTTACATGTTGTTTGCATATAAACGTAACTGCCGTATAAAGTTGTGGTAATTGTTTAATGAGACAAATACTTGTTGTGAAGCCCATGTATGATTTTACCCGCTCGGACCCGTTTGTTCTATAAATACGTAAGTTCACAACAACTGGTGGCAGCGGTGGGATTAATTTAAAATTCGTGTTATTTAAAGATTGCAAAAACTTTTCAAAGCAGTTTTTAGCTTTTGGTTTTGTTTTCTTTGTTCGGAAACTTGTCGTGATATTTTACCGAATTTAAAACTTTTTAAAGCTGTGTTAGCTTTTGGTTTTAAGTTCCGCCGTGATCCTAAATTTCTAGACTTTGTAGGGCATATTTTGCTTTGGTCTATGAAATTTGTCCTTTTGTCCCGCGTTTCCCGCGTATCAAAACTTTTCAAAGCATTCATTGGCTTTTGGTTTTGAACCTTTCCCCTTTACTTCGCGTTATTTTGATTTCAAAACTTTTCAAAGCGTATTTTGCTTTTGGTTTTGAAATATCGTATTCGTGTTATTTAAATTTCCAAACTTTTCAAAGCAGTGTTTGCTTTTGGTTTTGAAATATCGTGTTCCGCTGATTTGTAAGGGTTTCAAAACTTTTCAAAGCGTATTTTGATTTTGGTTTTGAAATATCGTGTTCCGCTGATTTGTAAGGGTTTCAAAACTTTTCAAAGCGTATTTAGCTTTTGGTTTTGAAATTTAACTGTAGGGCTAGCATTACTTCTAGACTTTTTATAGCTGATTTAGCTATTGGTTTTGAAGGTGTGTTTTTTTTGTATATGATCGTTTTCGGTATTTCAATAAATATTTCAAATCCATTATAGGTTTTATTAGCTTTTAGGTTTGAAATTATTCAGACGCGAATAATATTGAGTAAACCGTGGTTTAAGTATCGTGTTTATATATATAATTTCGACTTTAGTGCAATATTTACATTTGTATAAGAATGATGCTCAGAAGTCGTCAGTTACCTACGGTTCAAAGAACTAAAAATTTATATGAACCAAGAAGTTGTTTAGGTTCAGTATCGGATTCACACATATTGAATAAAAATCGAGAAAACGTACCACAAAATTCAGCAACAAATGAAGTTGAAACAATGACCCGTGTTTCTGGAGGTAATACACCAATTTTCACTGATGAAAGTACCATACCAAGACATAATGATAGTTATAATCAAGAAGAAATAACCACAATGAGACAAGGGGATACAATTCCTAGATGGGAAATGAACAGAGAGGCTCATCAAAGTACCTTACATACTGACAATAGGCGACCAAATAATCAAAGTACAGAGAATACTGTTCCATCTGAAAATAGAGAAACATATCAAAGAACTTGGAGTACTGGTCACTCAGATAACAGAGATGCATATCAAAGTGCATGGAATACTGATCACTCAGACATGAGGGAAAATCCAAGTACTTGGAGTACTGATCACTCTGAACGACGGGAATTAAACAGAACATCTGGTCAAAGCAATAGAGAACATCAAAGCACTCACAGCACTGTTGAAAGGGAGAGGTGTGAAATGAATAGACATGAACAGCAGAGAATGGACTATTTTGAAGTGGGCAGATATCAGTATGTTGATACTCATCCTGATTATAGACAGTCGTCATCTCAAAATTCTGATAGTACGCATCATGAAAGATTTATGGGGTACCCAGAGACTTCCACAAGACATTCAGAATTACTTAGAAATATGCCTGATTATACACATACCAAAAGTAATTATGCTGAACCTCAGACATATGTTCCGTCAGAAACTATACAACCAGTTAGAGGAACAGAATATCCAAGAGCAACTGCTGATAATATGTACTCGAGATATGAGAGACCTCGTTGTCCAGAACATGCATATTCCAAGGTATCAAATATGAGTCGTATGTCATCAAATGAACCACAACATAGACTTCCTTTTATAATGGCAAAACTGAATGGGAATCATTTTGGTGTCAATTCCAGATCATTTCAAGAAGCTACGTTTGGGACAATCAGAAGCAAGCAACACAGCTGCTATTATGTTTGCAAAATGAAGCTTTAAACTTTGCTTCAAGGCTCCCACATGCAGTACAGACAGATATTTTTAGTTTGTTTGTTGAGTTGAAGAAGAGGTTCGGTGACAATATTTTACCATCAACACACAGAGCAGCACTTCAAGATCTTAATAAGCAGAACAAAGAAAGCCTACAGGAATTTGCTTATAGAGTTGTAAACCTGATAAGTAAAGCTTACCCAGAAATTAAAGGGACTCAGCTATTCGAAGAATTGACTGTTGAACATTTCCTTTATGGTCTTAATGATGAAAATATGACGTATGATGTTATAAGCAAGCAGCCAAAATCTATTGATGAAGCTTTGAATATGGTCATGTGGCATGAGAGCTGTAGATCTAGGAGTGGTAAGAACCGCAAATCTTCAATACGAGAAGTACAGTTTGATAGCCAGTGTGAAGAAAACGATATCAGAAGGTTACACCAAAAACAATACGTAACTGAAGAAAGACTTAACCAGTTTGGCAGAGAACTCAAAGATTCTATTATTGAGGGAATGACTAATTTAAATAAAAAAATGCCTAGTTTGCCAAGTACTAACAGTAATAATTACCAGCAGTCCAATTACGCAAAGAAAACGGAGAGTAATAACAATAGGTGTTATAATTGCAATGGTATTGGTCATTATAGCCGTAATTGTCCATCAAAACAAGATAAGTGGGATTCAAAGAGAAATGGCCATTATGGAAACAACCAACAAAGAGATGCATATGCACCAGTCAAAACACCTTTCGATCCTTTAAACTAGAAAGGGCTGTGCCTGTAGGCCAAGCCATAGCCCCAAAGAGTAATGAAGAAATTATGGAGAAAAGACAACAATCTATTCCAAAGAAGGAAATTGAATGTTTAAAAGGAAAATTTGTAACCTCAGAGAAAAACTCTTCTAAGAAACATCTAACTACTGAAGGTTTAGGCCCTTCAAGCAGTGATGTTAAAATTATCAGTAAGAAATCAGACCAATGTAGTAAGAATGAACATATTGAAAAACCAGTTTTGTCCAGGGTTGATGCTGTGAATCAGTATAGAGATGATATGAATAAGGAAACTATTGCTTTAACTTCCGGAATTTTACCAGAGAAACACTTTGAAGACAACGAATCTTCTGATGATAGTGTTGATGGAGAAAATAGTGTATGTATTAACAGAGTTGAATCAGCAGTTATTGAAACGTCTGTTAGAATAAATGATTATGAGTTAAAAGCGGTAATTGACACAGGTGCTGAGGTCACTGTGCTCAGTGAAAAGGTTTATAGGAACCTTGCAAAAGAACATCATCTTGAGTTGAAGACAGCAACACGTGGATTGTTAGTAGCTGAAGAGGGGAAAAAGATGTCAGCAACTGGTATTACAGAGATAGAAATGAGTTTAGGACCACTGCGTTTTACTTGGCCAGTATACGTAGCTCCTTTAAATGACGATTTGCTTCTTGGTTGTGATATTATTGATGAAATGGACATCACGGTAAATACAAAACGTGGAATTCAAATTAAGGACATTTGGTATCCATGTAAAGTGAAGAGAAGAGAAAGCAACAGACTGTTGAAGTACCACAGTGGACACATGGCGGTTGCGCACCAGCAAAGTGGATCTTTGAAGAGGGGAACAGTTATCAAAGAAGTGATAAAGGCAGAACCAGAGGTAGTAATGGACATTACATCAAAGGCAGGGATAGACAATGCAATCAATGGAATAACCAAGGCAATTATAGTAGACAGTACAACAGAGGTAGTGACAGACAAGTTAATCAGGCGAATAACCGAGACAACTATAGACAAGAAAACAGACAAGATAACCAAGAAGAGAGACCACAAAGAAGTGAATTTGCTAAAACTCCAAACAACCAGAAACCAAATGTAAAACACCAGGACGATATTACAGAGGCACAAAGTTATATCACTATCAATGACAGGGCAAGACCTAAAGACAATAACCATGATGATCATATGAGAGATTCTAGCCCAGACAGGCAAGATAGATTAAGGCCAAAAGACAAAAATGATGACGATCATACCAGGGATCCAAGTCCAGATAAAAGCCTACCTAAACGCTGCATACAGTATACTATTGGTTCTTTTATTGATGCTGCATCAAAAGACCAGTCAAATGAAGTACAAAGTACAACCGTCGAAGGTCCCCAAGGAATTGATATGGACCATCAAGTTCTTGATAATCAAACTATGGAATGGGATGCGCAACAAGACCAAGGTCAAATTTTGTACTATACAAACCAACGTGAACAAGATTACAGACCTCAACACTACAAAAGGGGAAAAGGTCAACAACGACAAGGATTTAATGAAAAATTGGACAACTCTCTGGGTCAAGTGAGAGATCCGAAGCATCATAGGTACAACAAAAGACAGTATGACTATCACAATCAAGACAGAGGTCAACAGCATCAGAGTAATGATGATAGAAGAGATATTTATGACAGAGGTCAACGCGTACGATATCAAGGTTTTTCTAACAACAATGATAGTTACCAGCAAGATCAAGGATACAATAGAAGAGACAGGAGACAGCAAAGATCATGGGGAGAAAAGTCAGACATCCATCTATCAAAGGCACTATCATTTATTTTAAGACATGATGCAGAAAGACAGGGATATAAAATGATGCCAGGAGGTTTTCTTTATGTTGATGAAATTTTAAAAAGGCAAAGCAATCTACGGGATTATAACCATGAAGATGTAAAACGAATTGTGGAAACAAACGGCAAGAAGAGATTTTATATGGAGCTAGATAAGGAAACTGGAAAAATGAAAATCAGAGCAAACCAAGGACATAGTATTGACGTAGAGGATCTTGAATTAAAACCATTATTAAATGCCAAGGAAGTTTCTATGATTATCCATGGAACCTCCTATAATTCTTGGGAGAAGATAAAACACACAGGTTTAAGTAGAATGGGAAGAAACCATATCCACTTCGCGGCAGGAGAACTAGGAGAAAATGGAGTCATCAGTGGCATGAGACAATCCTGTGAAGTAATGATATTTATAAATCTAGAGACAGCTTTAGCAGATGGGTTCAAGTTTTTCCGTTCAGCAAATAATGTAATACTTTGTGCTGGAAATGAAGATGGAGTTATTCCACCTACATACTTTGTAAAGGTCCTTGCCATGAAGAGACAGCCAGAAGAGGAAATAATCCAACCATCGCCACAGAAGAAGAGAAGACTGGGAAAAGAAAATAGGAAGATACAAAGTGTGGTGTTCTTTCCGAACAAGTCACCTGTTGATAAACTGTATAAATAAATTTGACAATGTTTGAACAATATATATTTATATGTTGATGATTTATTGCTTTATGATTTAAATGTGTTGATATTGCTATGTTTTAATTGTTATGAATATGCATTTACATAAGAGGTGATTTTTGAAATTTAGAAATTATGCATATTGTTTATTTTTCATGTCGTTATTATTGATGTTTTTTTTTACTGTAAATAAGGTACATATAGGTAATGTTTTAATTTCGAGGGCGAAATGATTTTTTTGAAAAGGGGGGGCAGTGTTGTGAAAGTACAATTTACACGACGTTACGTTATATTTATTCCCGTACTTTCACTTTCCCATTGTTGACGTCAACTTCCGCCGAGCAATTGTTTATATGGTTTTGAAGAGCGAAGTTGATATACACCTCGAACGAAGAATAAGAAGATTGATATTTGACTTGATATATATTTTATAAAAGGTAAACAGCATACATTTTACACATTTTACACACTGTATTATTTTACTGATCTCCGCATCAGGTTCTAAATATATACTTTGCCCTATTTATAGATTGTAGTTTCCCCTGTTAAATATAGCGCGATCGGCAATTCAAACACGTTAACGTTGGTTGTTCATTTGTTATTATTCATTCGCGTATTCCTGTGTGAATAAACTGTGTTGTATATTTATTGTGTATTATAATAAAGTATTGTATTTTTACATGTTGTTTGCATATAAACGTAACTGCCGTATAAAGTTGTGGTAATTGTTTAATGAGACAAATACTTGTTGTGAAGCCCATGTATGATTTTACCCGCTCGGACCCGTTTGTTCTATAAATACGTAAGTTCACAACACACATCATGATCAGTCTTTTAATCTTTCTTCAATAGCATGTATTTCCAGAAAAAAAATGGTACCGTACTATATATTCGTTCATTTTATGTCAAAGTCTGAATCTGCTGGAATTTCTTTTTACTTTCCTTTTCAGCTGAGATTCGATATGTGCTTTGAATTTTAGCCGAGCCTACATTTATGACACGAAAACAAGAAAAAGCTTTATATATAGAGACCCTAGATTTCATCGGAGGCGTCAACATTTAGGTTAAATTTGTGGTAAAAGATTTTTCTAATATCAATTATTTTGTCAAACCTTCATGAAATTTTACAAAAGTTGGACAGAAGCTTGTTATTCTCAAAAGAGTATCCAGACCATAATGATGAATTTACATTTTACTGCTAATAGGATTTTCTGTTTGCAGTTAACAAGTACATGTAGATACAGTCTGTGGTTGAAGTTTGTTACACTTTAATTACTTTGTCAATCCTTCATCGAATTTTATGAAACTTTGAAGCTTTTTTGTGATTCATGTCTGAAGTAAAATTTAGAAAATATAGTTTTTTTCATTTTTCAATTGACATACGGACTTATATTTAGCAGTTAACAAACGCTGTGTAATTATTATTTTTTTACATGATAATTTTGAAATCCTACAGATATTGTCATGAGACTTTGGTAGAAGTTAATAATCCAGATCAAGAAAAAAAATCTAAAGAAAATGTTTGATTATTCAAAATCCTGTAATGGACTGATGAAACGAATCCATTTTCGAGGCGAGCGGTAATCTAGCGAGAACCACGTTGCCATGGAACCCTTTACAAATTTTCATAATGCACCTTAACATCTATGCAAATTAATCAATTCATATCCATTAACGACTTTTGTACAAAAGGGGTTTTAGTCGAGTAATTGCTATATATTACCCCACGGTTCCTTTTAAACATATTTTAAAGTAACTGGTTTGGACAGTTTTTCTAACACCATTGACCATTAGATTTCAAATCAACGCAATGCATACATTAAACATAAAAGATAAACAAAAAAACAAAGTAATCTATAAGGTATGTTCAACTTACTATTGATTACTTTTTAATGACACCTCCCCCCCGAACCCACTACTAGAAGATGCTATATCCTGGGTCCGATGGGGGCTCCCAAACCCCTCGCCGAAGTTGGAGCGTACACTTAAAAATACCCTTGCTACGCCACTGTTAATGCCTACCTCACGCAGTGCATCTATCAATTTTGATCTGTTAAATACATCTACATGTTCATCAGTTCCACTCGTCTTCTGCAGGTAAAGTTTCTGTGATTTTTGTATCAAATGTGCAGTATCAGTAGCGGTGGCTTCATATGTACTTGTCAGGTATTTACTTCCGGGTCGGATCTCTTTATTACGATATGCTAGAAGCTGACAATTCGCTTCGAATAATCCTTGTCGATACATGGGTCCTTCATCAAATGGTTCAAGGAAAAAAGACTGAAACATAGTAAGAAAATTGAGTTTCACGTCAGTGGTAAAGCTTCTGATTGGGACCCAACTTGGTATATGTTTTCGGTGTTGGGTCTACGTTATCTTAAAAGATGATTGCAAAAGTGTGATTGAGCAATCATGGAGATATCATTATTTTTTATCTACATTCTTTAGCTACAGATAACGACGCTAGAATGTAAAGAAAATTTATAAAATATATAGGTTTTACGGGGCGCCGAATGGGACTCTTGTGGTTTTGTACTCAAAATTCAATTTTGTACGGACAAAAGTGACTTTTGTTCAACAAAAATAAGTTCAGTTTAACAAAATTTGTATCATACTACAAATTTAAAATTTTGTCATACAAAATTATCTATCAGCGGACAAAAGTCACTTTTGTCATGACAAAATTCATTTTTGTTACACAGACTTGAATTTTGTTACCTAATTTGAAAATTGGGCGACAAAAGTCAATTTTGTATTCAAATTAGTTTAGTTTGGTTTCTGTGAACTAATTTGCATACAAAATCGACTTTTGTTACACAAAATTGACAAAAATGAATTTTGTCTCAACAAAATTGACAAAATTGACTTTTGTCTCAACAAAATTGACAAAATTGACTTTTGTCTCAACAAAATTGACAAAATTGAATTTTGTGTCAACAAAATTGACAAAATTGACTTTTGTCTCAACAAAATTGACAAAATTGACTTTTGTCTCAACAAAATTGACAAAATTGACTTTTGTCTCAACAAAATTAACAAAATTGACTTTTGTCTCAACAAAATTGACAAAATTGAATTTTGTCTCAACAAAATTGATTTTTGTCTCACGAAAGTCAATTTTGTCTCACGAAAGTCAATTTTGTCGTCACAAAAATGAATTTTGTCGTCACAAAATTGACTTTTGTCTCAACAAAATTAACAAAATTGACTTTTGTCTCAACAAAATTAACAAAATTGACTTTTGTCTCAACAAAATTAACAAAATTGACTTTTGTCTCAACAAAATTGATTTTTGTCTCAACAAAATTGACAGAATTGACTTTTGTCTCAACAAAATTAACAAAATTGACTTTTGTCTCAACAAAATTGACAAAATTGAATTTTGTCAATTTTGTCTCACAAAATTGAATTTTGTCTCACAAAAGTCAATTTTGTCTCACAAAAGTCAATTTTGTCTCACAAAAGTTAATTTTGTCTCACAAAAGTCAATTTTGTCTCACAAAATTGAATCTTACCTCACACAATTGACTTTTGTGATTTAATTTCCATATCAGGTAACAAAAGTCAATTTTGTATGCAAATATGTTTATATTTGCATAAACATATTTGCATACCTTTTAGACAAAATTGAATTTTGTCATGACAAAATTGACTTTTGTCATGACAAATATGAATTTGTTCTACAAAAATGAATTTTGTCATGACAAAAATGAATTTTGTCTACACAAATGCATTTTGTCATCACAAAATTGAAGTTCTCACAAAACAAGTCTGTAGCACATAGTTTTGTAAGACAAAAATGATTTTGTTATGACAGAATTGAATTTTGTACAAAACCACAAGAGTCCCATTCGGCGCCCCGTAGGTTTCTCACAGAAGGTAACCAAATAAGGTAACCAAAGATTTTGCGACGAAGCAAATATTAAACTTTACAATATAAATAAATATCTTTAACCAATGAATTCAAATAGCAAAAG